>OZ012740.1:7052138-7210117 GCA_963859935.3 Lathyrus sativus
TTTGAAATTTGTTGAGATAGTATTAAAAAAAACAGCAGTAATTAGGGGAGGATTTTTAAAACCAAACTAATCTAAGTATTAAAAAAAACAGCAGTAATTAGGGGAGGATTTTTAAAACCAAACTAATCTAAGTATTGAGAGTAAATTCATACAATATAAATATATAATATAATAATCTGAACCATACTTAAATCAAAATACATGTCATTTGAAAGAAAATTTTTATTACCACAAAAAATGCACAAGAGAAATGTATAATGAAACTATAACAAGGAGATAATGCAATTTATCCGAATGATGGTTGACACAATGGTTTTAATAAGATACGATAACTTCAAAAGGATTGATGAGTTGGAGAAGAATCTTGACTTGCTTCTTGTAGACGTGGAGGCTTCTAGGATGACGCTTCATCATCGGTTCGGGAACACTTCCTTGAGCTCTATTTAGTATGAATTGGCGTATATTAAAATTAAAGGGAGAGTAAAGAAGGGTAACTGAGTTAGGCAAATTGCATTTGGAAGTGGTTTAAGTGTAATAGTGATGTTTGGGAGGCCATTCGTGATATGTCTGAGTATGGTCTTAAATTGCAGATGCAGTAGTGGCTGTTGTGACGTGGATTGCGGTCGTTGCAGCATGAATTTGTTCTTTATCAATATGAAATAATATATTTTATTATATGTATTAGGTTTCACATGTCATCTATTGTTACGGAATGATGCAGTCTAATGCGAGTAAATGTGGTCGTTGCGGTGTTATGATGCGGTTGTTGCGGCGTTATGATGCGGTTTTTAGTGTGATTTACAATCACACCGCTATTGCGGCCTGATGCGGATGCGGACACTACCGCAACTGCAGTATTGCGGTCGTATCAGGTGATGCGGTTCGCAATTTAAAACCATGTGTCTGCTCCTAATGAACCATGGGGAGATTGCATTGATAAGTATCCTTTGGAGATGCTCACATAGCTTGGTACGTAGTATTGTGTTAGAATCTTGTAGATATCTTCATACTATATTGTTGAAATTGATGCATATTTCTAGAACATTCTAGTATAAATAAATGACAAAGTTTAGAGAAAACTAAAATAGTCTAAAGTTTCTACATGTTTCTAGATTGTTCCAATAATTTTTAGATTAACTTATACTTAGAAAGTTCTATGTCAATGTAATATAAAAAAGACAAACAAAAGTTTAGATAGTTTTATTCTAGAAACATCCTCAAACATATGTGTAATTGTAGTCAAGCCTTTAAGGTCTAATGTCAATAACATTAGAGGCTTCATCATATTATTATTCTCCTCCTACAATAAGTTGATTACTTATGTGTTGCCTCTTCTTCTGTGTTACTTATTAGAATATTAATAGTAATTCATATTTATTTAGTTGTACTATTTTCTTAGCCCCTAAGTTTGTTAGAGGGTATTTTAGTATTTTATCTTATTCTAGTAACCCTAGTTTTAGCTTATAAATAGGGTGACAATCATTGTAACTTTTATCATGTTTTTGTAGCCGTCATTCTTAATAGAATATTTCCTTTGTTCATCATTTATTCACCTTTGCACCAACAATTGGTATCTAGAGCTCCGGTTCGGATTCATTGGGAAACACGGGAAACACGAGTGAACGTGAGGTCTTGTGTGTTTGATTTTGATTCTTAGATTCGTGTTGAATCTTGAACAAAATCTGATCAAAATTTTATTCTGTGGGTTAGGAAACACTGTGTGAGAAATCTGAGTGTATTGTGCAAGGTGAAGATGAACGGAAACGGCAACATGAACACCAAGCTTCCAGTATTTGACGGTAAAAATTGGAATCGTTGGATGATCCAAATGCGTGTACTGTTTGGTGCTCAAGATGTTTTAGATCTTGTCACTGATGATTATGTTCCGGTAGCAGCAGATGCAACGGATGAACAGAAAAACGTGCAGAAGGAAGTAAGGAAGAAGGATCAGAAAGCATTATTCTTTATTCATCAATGTGTTGATGTAAATGTGTTTGAGAAGATTGCAGATTCAACGACAGCAAAGGCTGCGTGGGACACACTGGTTAGATGTTATGGTGGCGACGCATCAGTGAAGAAGGTGAAGCTTCAGTCCTTGAAAAAGCAATATGAGAATCTCAACATGAAGAATAATGAGAAAGTTTCTGAATACATCTCCAGAGTGATTCTGATCACTAATGAGATGAAGGTGTGTGGAGAAACTCTTTCTGAAGAAACAATCATGGAGAAGGTATTGAGATCCCTTACCTCTCAATTTGATTACATTGTGGTAGCAATAGAACATTCCAAAGATCTGAGTACCATGAGAATTGAAGAGCTGCAGAGCAGTTTAGAAGCGCAAGAGTTGCGTTTGACTGAGAGAACTTCTGAAAGGGAAGTAGAGCAGCAGGCTCTGAAAGCAACTTCCGATAGGAGGTATCAGAAGCAGTCAGAAGCCAAGAGAAGATATGATGGTGGTCAAAAGTCAGAAAGCTCAATCTCTGATAGGCAAAAGAATGCTCAGAAGGGAAAAGAGAAGTATGACAAGAAGAAGATCCAATGTTACTGTTGTAAGAAGTTTGGTCACTTTGCTAGAGATTGCTGGTCAAACAAGGAGAGAAAATCAGAAGAAGCAAATATAGCCAGAAGTTCTGATGACGAATTTGTGCTATTGATGGCTTCTGAATCTGATAATATGGATCTGATAGACTGGTGGTATATGGACACTGGCTGTTCAAATCATCTTACTGGAAACAAGAAATGGCTGGTTGACTTTGACTCTGAAAAGAGAACAAAGATCAGATGTGTTGATGACAAATATCTTAATGCAGAAGGTATGGGAAATGTCAGAGTGACTCTGAACAATGGGAAAACAGCATTGATTCAGAACGTGTGGTATGTACCTAGCATCAGAAGCAATCTGATGAGTGTGGGACAATTAATTGAGAAAGGTTTTTCAGTTACCATGAAGGACAATCTTCTGAAGCTGTATGACTACAATCAGAAGTTGATTATGGAGTCAAAACAGGGAAGGAATAGAACATTCAAGGTGAATGTCAGAACTGCAGACTCAGAGTGTCTTAGTGCAACATGTGCTGAGAAGGAGAGTGAGCTGTGGCACTGAAGATTTGGTCATTTGAATTTCAGAAGCTTAAAACATCTGAATTCAAAGAAGCTGGTACATGGAATTCCTGTAATTAAGAAGCCTGAGAAGTCATGCAAAATTTGCATGGAAGGAAAACAACCACGTTTGCCATTTGCGTCAGAAGTTGCTCCAAGAGCAAAACATGCCTTGGGAGTTGTACATTCTGATGTGTGTGGTCCATTTCCAGTAGCATCAATTGGAGGGAATAAATACTTTGTGTTATTTGTTGATGAATTCACAAGAATGACATGGGTATCCCTTATTAAGTTCAAACACGAGGTGTTTGATGAATTCAAGAAATTCAGAATGAAGGCTGAGAATCAGAGTGGTCAGAAGTTGAAAATTCTTAGAACTGACGGTGGAGGTGAGTATAACTCCAAAGAGTTCCAGAAGTTCTGTGAGGAGAATGGAATTGAGCATGAGGTTACTGCTCCTTATACCCCTCAACACAATGGTCTTGCTGAAAGAAGAAACCGCATTTTACTTGATATGGTGAGAAGCATGCTAAAGGAGAAGAAGCTTCCTCAGAAGCTCTGGGGAGAAGTTGTTGCCACTGCAACGTATGTACTCAACAGATGTCCTACGAAGAAGGTGAAGGAAATAGTTCCTATGCAGAAGTGGACTGGAGACAAGCAAAGTGTTAGTCATCTGAAGGTGTTTGGTTTTGTTTGCTATAAACATGTTCCAGAAGCCAGAAGACAGAAGCTGGATGATAGAAGCAAAGTGATGATTCTGATAGGGTACCACAGTACAGGTGCATACAAGCTCTATTGTCCAGAAACCAATAAAATTGAATTCAGCAGAGATGTGATTGTGAAGGAATCAGAAGTTTGGAATTGGGATAAGTCTCAATCTGATTCTGATGTTAGAACTTCTGAAGAAAGGTCAGAGTTAAGAATTTCTGAAGTTGAAGTAAACTCTGATGTTGATTCTGACTCTGATAGTGATTCTGACTCTGGAGAAGACTCAGAAGATGAAGGTGACTCTGATGATCCAGACTCTGATGGTAATCCAGATTCTGGTGGAAATTCAGACTCTGAAGATGGCCAAGACTCTGAAAATATGTCAGATCTTGAAGATGGTCAAAGCTCTAGAGAAAGTCAACCATCTGAAGCTGGAAACTCTGAAGCTCAAGACTCTGAACAAGTTCAGAGACCACAAAGAATCAGAAGCGTTCCCAGAAGATTTGCAGAATTTGACATGCTGCAAGACACTGAAGTAGACTCTAAAGGAGAAGTTATTCAGTGTGCCATGTTAGTAGACTCTGAACCTATAAGTACAGAGGAGGCTCTTAAGCAGAAGCTCTGGCTGAAGGCCATGAAAGAAGAACTTGATGCTATAGAGAGAAACAAGACTTGGAAGCTGACAGAACTTCCAAAAGACAAGAAAGCCATCAGCGTCAGATGGGTTTTCAAGCAGAAGTTAAAGCCAGATGGCTCAATTGGCAAACATAAAGCAAGGTTGGTAGCCAGAGGATTTCTACAAAAACATGGGCTAGATTACTCTGAAGTGTTTGCACCTGTAGCAAGACATGAAACAATCTGAATGGTGATTGCAATAGCTGCTAACAGGAATTGGCCTCTGATGCATTTAGATGTAAAATCTGCATTTCTGAACGGTCCATTAGAAGAAGAAGTTTACGTGTCACAATCTCCTGGATTTGTGAAAAAGAATCAGGAAGGGATGGTGTACAGATTATACAAAGCTCTATATGGATTGAAACAAGCGCCCAGAGCTTGGAATCAGAAGATTGATTCATTTTTCAAGAAGCAAGGCTTTCAGAAATGCAAGATGGAGTACGGTATCTATGTTCAGCATATTTCTGAAGGCAATATGACTCTGGTATGTTTATATGTTGATGATATACTGCTGACTGGAAGTTCTGAACAGGAGATAGCCAAGTTCAAGAAGGTTCTAATGAATGAATTTGAAATGACTGATCTAGGCAAAATGGCATACTTTCTAGGGATGGAGTTCAGATATTCTGAGAAAGGTATCATTTTGCATCAGCTCAAGTATGAATTAGAACTTCTGAAGAGATTTGAACTGAAGAATTGTAAGATGGTTGTCACACCTTCTGATACAAATCAGAAACTGGATTCAGACTCTGAAGGAAAGGATGTGGATGCTACAACCTTCAAACAGTTGGTTGGTTCTCTGAGGTATCTGTGCAATACCAGACCTGATATCTGCTACTCAGTTGGGATGGTTAGTAGGTTCATGAGTAAACCTAAGTGGTCCCATTACCAAGCTGCTGTCAGGATTCTGAGGTATATCAAAGGAACTCTGAAGTATGGAGTGTTATTTCCCTCTAGAGGAAATAATGAGTCAGAACTTCTGAGTTATTCAAACTCTGATTGGTGTGGAGACAGGGTTGACAGAAGAAGTACATCTGGGTACTTGTTCAAATTTCTGGTAGGTTCCATTTCTTGGTGTTCCAAGAAGCAACCTGTTGTGGCGTTGTCAACCTGTGAAGCTGAATACATTGTCGGTGCTGTTACTGCATGTCAAGCTGTGTGGATTCTGAGTCTGTTGCAGGATCTGAAGATTAAAGTAGACAAACCTCTGAAGTTGATGATTGACAACAAGTCTGCAATCAATCTTGCCAAAAACCCAGTGTTGCATGGGAGAAGCAAGCATATTGAGACCAAGTACCATTTTCTGAGACATCAAGTTCAGAGTGGAGTGTTAGAAGTTGTACAATGCAGCACTCAGAAGCAGTTGGCAGATGTTCTGACAAAAGCTGTCAAGACTGATCAATTTCTCAGACTAAGGGATAGAATTGGTGTTACAAGTTTTGATGAAATATGAATTAAGGGATGTTATTAGAATATTAATAGTAATTCATATTTATTTAGTTGTAATATTTTCTTAGCCCTTAAGTTTGTTAGAGGGTATTTTAGTATTTTATCTTATTCTAGTAACCCTAGTTTTAGCTTATAAATAGGGTGACAATCATTGTAACTTTTATCATATTTTTGTAGTCGTCATTCTTAATAGAATATTTCCTTTGTTCATCATTTATTCACCTTTGCACCAACATTACTAACCTAACTCTCACACTACTTGCTACTATCTTTCAACTATCTACTAGAGTTTTTTACACTATCCAGCTACATTCTAAACTATCATTATTCCCTCAAATTCCAATATGTATATCCAGAAACTGAACTCGTGATTGGTGACTGTTGTTTTTTTGTGTTGTGTCAAATTTTAGGTTTCGAGAGAAGTGTTTGAATATTTCAATAAAAGCGTATACAATACTTTAAGAGTGTTGGGTATCTAAATAATTTCCGATGAATTGTACTTAATATTTACATGCATGACATGTCACTGTAACCATATTCTCATTTCAGGTTATGTTGCAGCCACAAGAGGTAATTAGAGGAAAATGACATACAGCTGCTTGTTATAATTCATTAGAGCAACTAAAGATTCTTTTTATCCTCTTAAAAATTAAAATACAAATAATAATATATGCTTATTGTTTATATGATCCTATTGGTACTTGAAATCTTGAACTAAAATCACTGCTACTCTAATTTAATTGTATAATAATTATTCTCTTTTATTTATTTGTTTATATTCAATCAATTACAACAAAAATGCAAGTATGCTTCTAGATTAGAAAATGACACTATCTTGGTATTATTCATATTTAACATGCTCAAATAGCTATAAATCCTGCTGTGAAAACACACACTGCAATATAGATTTCGAAGGTTCCTAATAAAAACATAGGAAGTTTTTGGTTTAAAACAAATGATATTTAGAGAAAAATAACACAGGCAATGCACACAATCCTGTCTTACATGCTCGCACCAAGCACATAGAATTAGATATCCATTTTGTTTGTTAGAGAGTGGTGTTCAAGAGGCTACTCATACAACATGTTCCTGCTGCTATGCAAATAGCAGATACCTTGACTAAATCACTTGTGCATTTCAAAACTTGAGGTCCAAGCTCAAGGCTATTTGTGAAGGCCACTCTCCTTGAGCTTGAGGAGGGTGTTAGAGATATTTTTTGATAAGCTAGTTTAAGAAACTGATCAACTAACATTGATAGTTGCTTATGGTTGAGAATTTTGTTAGAGAACAGTTTAATGTTAAGTTTCTAACAGAAGTCTTTTATTTCTCTATGCTAGCATCCTCTTGTTTCTAGTGCCTTTGCATGTAATGTATATAAACTAGGTTCCACAATTGTATCATTAAGAACTCTCGATGATAATATTCTTGATAGTAGATTTTGCTTTTCATTCTCTAAATTCAAAAGCATGATGAACTGTGTGAGGGTTCATCTTCAACAAGATGTAAGCAACTTACTTAGCATCTCCAAATGTCTCTGACGTATGGTGTTCTATTACATTTTTCCTATTTTGATGCAACATGTAAATGAATGTGCTTTTTTTACTTTGGCTTGGTTGTACTAACAAAAATAACTAATGGAAATACAATGAAAAGCTTATCAAATTGGTTAAGATTGGTGGGATTGTTGCCTATGTTATCATAATTTTTGCCTTACCCAAAAATGGCTGATTTAGATCCAAATAGAGAATGAACACATAGGCCATATGTCATGTTTAGATTGTTTCTCTTATTTCTAATTGTATTTAGATGGTAAGTGACAATACTTTATCTCAAAGTTGTATTATTAATCTTTTAAATTATGTCATACAAAATATACTTTCAAAATATTCGATTAATGAACATGTCATGTCTATAGATAATCTAGAGTAAAGGTTACAATGTATTTAAAGTATAGTTTTTATAATTTCAATATATTTTATATTTCATGAATACTCAGTAAAATAAATAATAATTAATCATCTGTCACATGAAAATCACGCCACAAACACAAATATCACGTCACAAAAAGAAATTAGCAACGTGAACAAAACATGTCGCATGAGCGCTTGTGGCAACTAGTTGTCACACTGCACCCCATTTACATAAACTGTAAAGTAGGGGTAGTGTTGACTAGTTATCTACATGATAATCATACCACAAACATGATATTAACGATATGAAAAATACACCACAAAACTGAATAGTGTCAGAATTTTGCCATATAATTTTCATTTTGCAGATTTTTTTATTAAAATAATATATAAATAATTAATAATAATATACAAACATATTAAACAACCCATAATTCAATATAAATAAAAAATAATACATACCTAAGAAACTATATAAAATGAAGAACCTTTAATCAATCAATGCAGCTTTTTGAATCTTGAACAACTTCTTGAATCTTAATCAACAAAACAGAAAAATTAAATAAAAGAAAATTTTAAAATGGAGAAGCTTAATCAAAAGGAAAACTAAAAAATAATACATACCTTTGAGTCAAGAAATCAAATAAAATAAAGCTTTGCAAAAATGGTGAGGGAGGGGGAGGAAAACCTAATAGAAATGGTGAAGGCGGGAGGAAATGTTTAGGGAGAGGAAGAGGATTTGTGTTTGTATTTGAGGGAGAGGAAGATGAATGTTCAGGTTTTTTTTCTTTTACTAATAGTTTGTGGAAAGTGTGAAGCAGTGCAATAAATAAATATTCTATAAAATTATCAGTCCACTTGCAATGTAACTCAATCAATTCTACCGATTAATATTTTTCATTTAAAATTTTAAAATTTTATTAGCGACATATTTTACACGCCACAACAATATTTTTTAAAATATTAAAATTTTTCCATATATGAAAACTTAACATTTATTATTTTTAATTATTTAATAAAAAATTTCATGTCACAATCTTTTATTTTAACCACGTGAATTTTACGTTATTAAATTACGTGGTTGGAGACAAAAAAATTTATAGCGAATATAATTTATGTTTTAATATAATATATTGTGTATATGATATGCTAAATATCATCTAGTTTTAGTTTAATTTATTTTGTGTAAGTTGTACTTCAATTTTAAAATATATCTTATATCAATGTACTCTTTGTTAAATTATATTTCATAGAGTTATCAATCATATTTAATTTAAAAAATCTTGGTTTTCAAAATACTCACTTTTTTATATTTATTTTTTAAAAATCTTCAATTTTCAAGATATTAAATTAAATTAAATTTAAAATATAATATTAAATATTGCATATAACTGATTATTATTGCAAAAAATTAAATTGGAATAGACATTAGATTGGTGTACATACTATGAATTCAAGATTTTAAGTTTAGATTGAGATTTAAAATCAGTTATAAATAAATACATATTTTAAATTTTGATTTTTCTAAAGTTAATTATTTTACACTAAACAAGTGATCGGAGACGGGTAAAGGAAATTAAACCATGCAACATTTTAAATAAAAAAAAATCTAATTTAAAAACATGTATTCTCTTCCTAAATATTGCATCTTGTTAATTAAGTTTTTTTAAACCGTTCAATTCAGCAAAACGTGATTACTATACTTTATCACCTCTTCCAAAGATATTAGTCAACAGAGCAGTTGTGAAGGCGACGATAAAGTTTAGACAATTTGACCTTATTTGAATTGGTTATAAATAAAGAAATATTTTAAATTTAATTTTTTTTATTAATTGATTTTTTTACATTACATAGGTGATTGGAGAAGGAAGAAAAAAATTAAATCATGCAACATTTTAATTTAAAGAAAAATCATTTATGACAATTTTATAAATAAAACAAATCTAGTCTAATCTTTACAAATTATATATTATTTGCATAACATGGTTCAATAACAATAATAATTTTATAATAACAATAATAATAATAATATTTGGCGGCAGAGTTTATGTAAAAGCAAGTATTTTTTTCGTAAATATTGCATTGAATCAAATCGTTGATTAACTATATTTTAATTGTTCAAATCAGCGAAACGTGATTGATATATTGCATTACCTCGCTCAAAAATATCGGTCAACAGAACAACTGTGAACAAAAACGACGATAAAGTTTAAATTATTTAACCTCACTTGAATTAGTTATAAATAAATAAATATTTTAAATTTAAATTTTTCTATTAATAGGTCTTTTTACACTACATAAATGATTGGATAAGAAAGAAAGAAATTAAATCATGCACAACATTTTAATTTAAAGAAAAATCATTTATCACAATTTTATAAATAAAAAAATCTAGTCTAATCTTAAAAATATTTACAAATCATACATTATTTGCATAACATTGATCAATAACAAATAATAATTTTATAATAATAACACTAATAATATTTATTATTATTATTATATATTATTTGACGGTAGAGTTTATATAAAAATATGTATTCTCTTCCAAAAATATTACCCTTAATTGAATCGTTAATTAACTATTTTTTAACCGGTCAATAAATATGATAAATATATTTCATCACTTCTTCCAAAGATGTCAGTTAGCATAGCAACTATGGACGAAGGCGACAATAGAGTTTAGATAATTTGACCTCATTTAAATCAATTATAAATAAATAAATATTTTAATTTTTAATTTTTTTATTAATCGATTTTTTTACACTACAAGTAATTGAAGAAGGAAGAAAGAAATTAAATTATGCACCATTTTAATTTTAAAAAAAACTCATTTATCATAGTTTTATAAATAAAAAAAATGTAATCTTATCTTAAAAATCAATAACAGTAATAATTTTATAATAAATAATAATAATAATAATAATAATAATAATAATAATAATAATAATAATAATTATTATTATTATTATTATTATTATTATTATTATTATTATTATTATTATTATTATTATTATTATTATTATTATTATATTTAATAGCAGAATTGTTATAATAATAATTCTTATTATTATTATTATTATAATATTTGGCGGCAGAATTGTAATAATAATTTATTATTATTATTACTATTATTATAATATTTGGCGGCAGAATTGTTATAAAAGCACATATTCTCTTCGAAATCTATTACACCACTTAATTAACTACTGCATTTCTATAACTGTTCAACCTTCATCACCTCTTCCGATGATGTCAGTCAGCAGAGCAACTGTGGAGGAAGGCAATGGTGCCACCAACGTTAGGGCAAGAATTCTTCAGCAGAGCAACTGTGGAGGAAGGCAACGGTGCCACCAACGTTAGGGCAAGAATTCTTCTCCCAGGTTTTCTCCACAGCGTGAAACTCAAGTACCTCAAGTTAGGTTACCCCTACTTAATCTCAAATCTCTTAACCCTATCTTTCATCCCCTTAATCATAATCACTTTATTTCAAATCTCACAAAAACAAAATCTCAACCTCATCCATATCATCACTTTCTCTGGTTTCACAGTCTTCGTTTTCATTTTCCATATTCACACGCGCCCACGCGCCGTCTACCTCATCGACTTCTCTTGTTTCCGTCCCGCCGATCACCTTAAAGCTCCGTTCCACAGCTTCATCCAACATTCACATCTCACCGGCGACTTTGACTACTCCTCTTTAGATTTCCAGCGCAAGATTCTTCTTCGATCAGGTCTCGGTGATGAAACCTACGCTCCCGAAGCCATGCACTGCATTCCTCCCCGTCCTTCAATCTCCGCGGCCATATGTGAAGCAGAATCAGTCATGTTTGGTGCGTTGGATAATCTTTTCATCAACACAAACCTAAATCCAAAAGAAATTGGAATTCTCGTTGTGAATTGTAGTTTGTTTAACCCTACACCTTCACTTTCTTCCATGATTGTTAATAAATATAACCTGAAAAGTAACGTTAAGAGTTTCAATTTAGGTGGAATGGGTTGTAGTGCTGGTGTTGTAGCTTTTGATCTTGGAAGAGATTTGTTGATGGTTCAGAAGAATGATACCTATGCTGTTGTTGTTAGCACTGAAAATATTACTCAGAATTGGTACTCTGGGAATAAAAAATCAATGCTTATACCTAACTGTTTGTTTAGAGTTGGTGGTTCAGCTTTGTTGCTATCGAATAAATCTGTTGATAGAACCAGGGCTAAGTATAAGCTTGTTCATGTTGTGAGGACGAATTGCGGTGCAGACGAGAAGGCTTATCGATGTGTTTATCAGGAAGAAGATGCTGTGGGGAAAACCGGTGTTTCTTTGTCGAAAGACTTGATGGGAATTGCTGGGTTGACATTGAAAACCAATATTATCACACTTGGTCCTTTGGTGCTTCCGGTTACTCAGCAACTTAGGTTTTTTGCTAATTTGGTTTTGAGGAAGTTTTCTAATAGTGATGTGAAGCCTTATATACCAAATTTCAAACTCGCCTTCGACCATTTCTGTATACATGCAGGTGGAAGGGGTGTGATTGACGAGTTGGAGAAGAATCTTGACTTGCTTCCCGTACATGTGGAGCCTTCTAGGATGACGCTTCATCGATTCGGGAACACTTCGTCCAGTTCTATTTGGTATGAATTGGCGTATATTGAAGCTAAAGGGAGGGTAAAAAAGGGCAACAGAGTTTGGCAAATTGCATTCGGAAGTGGTTTTAAGTGTAATAGTGCTGTTTGGGAGGCAATTCGGGATGTGAATCCTTCTCCTTATGGACCATGGGAAGATTGCATTGATAAGTATCCTGTGGAAATACTCACATAGCTTGGTATTGTTGTGTCATGCAGTAGCTGCTCAACCTGTGTTTGGTGACTGTGGCTTTCCAATGTGTGTGTAGTGTCAAAGGCCGTTAGTGGTGACTATGGCTTTCCAATGTGTGTTTTACTGTGGCTTTCTAATGTGTGTTTAGTGTAAAACTCTGTTAGTGTTGATAAGGATTTTGCTTTCACTTCTTTTAGATGTAAAATGCTGTTTCTCTCACTGAATAATATGCTGCTGCATTATAGTATTCTTTGGACTTTGGAAAAACACTGTTCTTTTAACAAGATTCATAGTTATTTTGAAAACCCACTAGAAACAAGATTCATAGTTATTTTGAAAACCCACTAGAAGTTAGTGTCAATATGCTGATGGCCTGCACAAGTATAGTGAGAGTGATATTGCTAGTTCCTTTCTTGCTGAGATAAAATTTCTCTCATTTTACTTACTAGTTCCAAAAGACAGTAGATGATCATTTCTATATTTGCAGGTAGGCACAACTGATAGTGTGTGGGGCTTCCCTTAGATCTGTCTGAAAAACTTGTGTACTCCTCATTTAAATATTAGCATAAGGCTGTATTGGGACTAATCGGTTCATATAATATGGAAATTTGTTGAGATAGTATTTTAAAAAAGAAACAAAGAAGTAATCCTCATTTAAGGGAGGATATATTGTAATTGTTATAAAGCCAAACTACTAAAAAAAGTATTGAGACTAAAATCATACCATAGAAATTCATATTATGATCTGAACTATATACCTAAATCATAATACATGTCATTTGAAACAAATTTTTATTATCACAAAAAATGCATAAGAGAAATGTATAATGAAACTATAACAAGGAGACAATACAATTTATCTAATTGATGATTAATACATTGGTTTTTATAAGATGCCATAACAACATTTTTTTATAAAGTAAGGTAACAATAACTGAATTTTTTATTTAAATTTTTTTTTTTTCAAAAATATTTCTTAAATAACTCACATTTTAAATAATTTTCCAAACTACTCAACTTTTCAAAAAAAAATAATTTATCAGAACGTTGGTGTCAAACTAAGTGGCGATTGCTCTATAAAATTAAGAGAAAACACCAATTGAATTAGAGGTTGCACCTAGTGTTGCCAATCCAATTGAAGCCTATGTGTAATTTTTAATTAATGGCGCCAATTAGCTTGAAACCAGTGTGTGTTGTGTTATTTTTAGCATAAATAGAGGTGGTGTGATCCATTTTTCACATCTATTATCATTATTTGACAATGTTGCTAACATGGTATGTCACCGGAAAGGAAAAGTGATTTATTCGAGAGACAAGCCTCCAATGAAGATGTTGTTCTGAAACATTTGTAGTTTTGAGCAACTACAGAGGGAGTTGATCCATTGGTTAGACGTAGACATACTTGAAGGCGGAAAAATTAGAAGTATTGAGATACATGATGCCCTGCGTGGGTGGGTGCAAGTTAAAAATGATAAGGATGCGAGGGAAATGATGTTTGGACCAAATGATATAAGTTTGATTGTTGTAATCAGTTAGAAATAGTGTGTTTAAATGTTGTGGTTAAATATATTTATTTGTTTTTATATCTGTTGTATGCGTTGTGTATTTAGAACTGTTGTTGTTTGTTTTGTGATATCTGATTTTTTGTTGGAAAGTGTTGTTGTTTTTAAGTGTGTTTAAGTTATGGTGATATTTGTTGTTAACATTGTTGTAACAAAAAGTTATTAATATATCAAAATATAGGGTTACAAAAATTGAAATGAGAAACTAAATTATGATGTAGTGGTTGCTCCGATATTAGGACAATTTTTCGATTTTGTCCAGGCTGACGACATATACTGCATAATCTTATCATTTTATCAACCGTATCCATTTATGTTCTAATACGCATGTTATTTGTGTGACCTTTTTTCTTTCTTCCCATTGGTAGAAGGAGGTTTATTTCATCCGTTATCATGGTTATTGTAAGCACTCTCAATAGCAACATGTCTGTCTGAAATCAAACAGAGATTGGCTTGTGGAGCCACATGTGTTCTAAGATTCCTAAGGAAGAAACTCCAATCACCAGCGGTCTCACCTTCAACCATAGCAAAGGCAATGAGAAAGACATTATTGTTGTCATCTTGTGCAACTGTCATAAGCAAGGTGCCCTTGTATTTTCCGTATAACCATGTTCCATCAATTTGATAATAGGTTTGCAGAATGCAAAACATTTGATGCATGGTTGAAACGCCCAAAAGAGTCGGTGAAATATTATATTTCCACCAACACAAGTTCTGTCTGGCGTAAATGCCGGTAATGTCTACATAACTGCAACAGTCCCCGGTGTGTATGTCTTAAGTGTCACCAAAAATCGTGGCAATTCTTTGTATGAATCCTCCCAGTTCCCGAATACCTATTCAATTGCCTTTGTCATTGCAATCCACACTTTCTTGTACGAGGGAGTATAATTATATCATGTAACGATATGAGAGATTATTATACTGACATTCACTAATGAGTCCTTGTTAACAAGCGGTAAAATGTCTTGACATATAAATTCAACGCTTAATTTTTTGGTGATCCTGTACAATATTAGTGGCAGTGCAACTGTAAGGTGACTTTATAGAAGCTATCTGCCAAGAATCATTTCTCTTCCTGTGAGACGCAGCCAGCTGAAACTTGGAAAGATCGTCACGATAATGAATGACTTTCCATCTCGAATCAATCCAATGTACATTGAAATAAACAGAATTATCCGTGTGATATTTTTTAATAGCTCGCAGACATTCTTCCTTGGTCTGGAACATGTCTTCCACTTTTAATTCACCATCTGACCGCATATACAGGTTGTAAAAAATATCTGAGGATATCTCATCGTTATGCAAGTCCAAATTTGTCATATGTTGAGGTGGACAATATACATGACTTAGAGGTTATGACGCTTGATGATCGTCATCTTCAGTGCTGTTGTTCAACAGATGATAGACATGTGTCTCACTTTCTTCTAATTCGTCGTCAACGACGTCGACTTCCGCTTCAGCTTCATCTGAGTCTTTTGTTTCAAATTCACCAAAGTCAGCTTGATCAATTATCTAAGATTGTTGAGATGATAGAATTTGTTGGAGAGTAATATATAACTCAATAGAGTTGAAACCATAATGTTTGTGACTAATAAACATATATTCAATGTCTTCATCGTCTCACACCTTTAGCGGGTAAAATTTAACTTGATTGTTTTCAAAATAAATTGGATTTTGGTATGAGATTTGTGACACAAGACAAGACCCTAGATAGTTCTCTGTTCTTTTTTCAAATGCAAGAAATTTGAATTTATACTTATTGTAAATCGGACTGTTTCGGTGTTTCGAAAACCAAACTCAGATACATCAAAGTCTTATGTTTCACCCTTGCATTGAGCATTGATAATATATTTGGGTACATATGACATGGTTTGATTTTGTTGGTATGACAGTTGAACTTGTGTTGGTTTAAGTAAGAGTATGTAGTGTTGCTTTGAGTATGAGTATGACAACTGAAGTGTATTAAATATATATCTGAGAAGAAAATGCATGAAGTACATGTGCCAAATGAAATGGCACCTTCATTGACAATTTGCACACACTCGGCAAGTAAGATGGAACCTTCATTGAATGCTGCCTCGAGATTCTGCAAGGTCAGCTTGACAAGACCATGCATGCTGCAATGTCAGCTTGAAAAGAATATGCATGCTTAAACCTGCACACCATAGCCATGCAGAACTCTATAAATGCAGGCTATGAAGTCGCCAATTGAGATGGAGCTTGCTTTGGAATTTTGAGTGTGGTCGCCAATTGAGACGTCGCCATATTTAATGCATGCATTGCACGTTGTTCCTTATAAATAAACAATGTATTTGTATTGCATTGCATTTGCCTTTGTATCAACAACACTACATATCTCTCAACAACACTTGCATCAGTAACCAACACTTCATTTCATATTTCACTTTGCGTAAAAAAATGTCTATACTGGCTATGGATGAATTGTACAAAGGAACTATCGCCATTCTTGGTCCAGACTATTGTCCCTAGCATCCTTCAACCACAACCCGTTCACATTCCCGTACGCACAAAAGTAAATTCTTAACATTAATCATATTTGCTTACTTTACCGATTATTATCTCTGAACAATATATTTACTTTTCTAGCGCAGATGGTCGGCTCATGGTATGACTTACAACAGATGTCCTAGACACTGTATTACTCAGTATTGCAATCTCTTGGATCACCTTAGACCAGCAGATGTAATGTCACTAACTGAATCTATTCATAATAATTTGTTTTTAATAATCACCTATTTTATAATCTAATATATTTTTTCTCTTCAATTCATTTAGCGTCCATATCTAAACTTGGATCATGAATGTGAAATTAACGAACAAGATGTAGCCGTTTGGACTGCATGCACATGGTCGTGTTAAACTGCAGTTCAGCATGCTTCAACACATCTCAGGCTCCCGACAAACCGCTAGATCCAAGTGTCAAAAATGCAAGCACCGACATGACCATGTCTTAAGTGACGTTTTGATGCCAACCGAAGAAAAATCAACTCGTAATTATATGGTTTGGTACAAATAAGTATGATTTGAGTTTCTCGCTGAGGATATGTACCTATACGACCCATGCTAAGTCACATACACACAAGAAGGTTCAACATCTAACCCCCCACAAAATTACCAGACCAGTTTCTCACAATCCCTACCCAACAAAATTACCTCCCCACAAACAGACAAACATACGACCTTAACATGTCAAACACTCAACCACAATACCAAGAGCATACCCCATACCACCACCAACAAGATGATCAATATCAAGACAACCAACATCGATATGCCCCTAACATATCATCCTACCATAGCCTTCATAGCCAAAACACTCAACAATCATTTAACACCACCATCCTATAGCCAAGAAACTCAAACATCACAAAATTAAAACATGCAACAACCAGATGGCTACCAAACACCACAACAACCATATCAACATTTTCCCAACAAATCGTTCACACCAATGTCACCCTCAACCGTCCCTATCGCACACTAATAACCCAAACACGCCCTAACTACTCTGTCATGGGTCACAAACTCAGTTATGGCAGTAACACGTCATTGCATACACAAGACTTCACAGAATTGACTGAACTTCTTTGGGAACATAGTGCATATGGTGGTGATGTTCCTGGGTCTTCAAATCCTCAAAATCTTGAGGTGAATCAACAACGTGGGCTACGGCCACACGTTACGGTAGCTAGGGGATATGGAATCGGTGGTCGGTTGGGTCATCCCAGTCAACGACATTAGTATTTTTTATTTTCGTATGTAAAGATAACCTAAGATTAGTACTAATATTTCCGAGTTCGACTTTTATATAAAATGTAAATTATTATAAATAAAATAACACAACACACACCGGTGGCAAGTCAATTGGCGCCACCACTTAAAAATTACACATATGCGTCAATTGAATTAGCAACATTAAGTGCAGTCTCCAATTTTTTTGGCACCTATGTTCTGACAATTGTTTTTAGAAAAATGGAGTTGTTGAGAAATTATTTAAAATGTGAATTATTTTAAAAAAAATAGTAATAGCAAAAAGATCATACAAAATCAGGAAACACAATTTAAAATAAATAATACTCTAATAGAGATAGATTTCTCAAATTTGGACAATTTGAAATAATTCATAATAGAGATAGATTTCTCAAGTACGGAGTTATTGACACAATTCTTTCCTAACCTACCGAATAAAAAAATTCTCACGGAAGTCGTAACAAATGTCTTAAAATTAATAGCAACAAGAATCAAATTAAATAGGGTAGAGTTGAGCAACAATAAATTGAGCAGTTTTGTTCCAACATAGCACCGATCACAATAATTATTTGACAATGTCACCACCACTCTCTCCAATCCTTCAAGACTACAGATGAGCCCTAAAAATACTTTAGGTATAATCTAAATTATATTACTGATGAGCCCTAAAATATATGGAAGAAGATGAACACGGATGATTCATTTTGACCAAATATATCAACTAAGCTTAACTTAATATTTTCTGATCAATTTTAACACAAATTAAACTAAATTGACTAATAGGGATATTTTTAAGAGATTTAAAAATAATGTTTAATAACTATGAATTCAAAAATAATGAATTAAATAAAAATATCAAGAGTCTAATGAATTTTATGTTTTTTGAAAAAATAGAAATGCATTCGTCTATAAATATAAGATATTGTAGAAAAAATAAAAACAGTTAATTAAAAAAGTTGATAAAAATATTAAATTTATGATAATTAATAGAGAAAAAAATGATATAGTGTCGGTACAAAATAAATTTACATTGAGAATTAATCAACGAGTTTATTCTGCCAAATCATGCTTAAAGTTTAAAATTATTTTAATAGTTTGATAACTTTTTTTAAATGAGTATAAAATTATTTTATTATGCATATACATTATACTCTAATTAATATTATTTAAACTTTTTTTTATAAACAATGATATATTTAAGCGGTATACTAGAAGTCCAAAAATCCAACTACAAGTTTCAAAAACCCAACACACCACAAAAAAAAACATTAGGTATCTGCAAAACACTTCTATTATAAAAAATCAATATGAGATTTAAACAAATCATAATAACTACATTTTATTTTTCTATGAGACTGTGAGATGTTGGATCGAATTCTAGTATGGTCGAAGTCTATTCGCGAGTAATGCGTGTTGTAGTCGAAATTTGTTCTAACATGCATTAGTCAATATTGCTAAAAGCGTTGTCTAAAGTGGCGCTGCTAAAGGTAAAGATAATGTTTATTTTATGGAAAAAGCGTTGTTATAGGTCCCCTTTAGCAGCACTTTTAGCATCGCTTTCTCCCTCCCCCCCCCCCCCCTTTAGCAACGCTTTTGAAAAGCGTTGCCTATCCCCCTACAGTAATTCAGAAGCGCTGCCTATTCCCCCCTCCCCCCTTTAGCAGCGCTTTTCAAAAGCGCTGCCTATTCTCCCCCCTATAGCAGCGTTTTTTTGAGCGCTCTCTATGCCCCCCCTTTAGCAGCGCTTTTACTTAAAAGCGCTGTCTATTCTTCACGTTTTTAAATTTTTTTTTTAATAATCACTTTTTTTATATTTTTTCCTGATAAACCTGCTTATAACAACTAAATTTATCTGCTTATAATTCAGGCCTTTAATTTAACACTTTGGCCTTATATATACATTGTAATTCAACACTTTGCCCTTATATATACATTGTAATTCAACACTTTGGCCATAATCATTGTAATTCACATAAACCTGCTTAGATATAATTCAACATAAGTCGATCCTCAGAACAACTTCACAAATACAATCAATTTACATATAATTACAAAACCGATAACTTTACAAATACATACGACTTCTAGAAATATTATTATCCCGCATCAATATTTGACGATACATATTGACACCATTCCTCCTTAATATCTTTCAATCCTGCTTTCGAGTAAGTACCACACTTGAATTCCACAAAGTACTACATAATATAACAGAACATGCACGACTTAGTTTTAAAACTAATTACTCAGATGAAATATCGGTTAATTATTAAAATAAACCATATAACTTATGAATTGATCCATACCATGATTGAAATATCTATTTGACCCGAGTGAATAATTTCCTTCATAAAGCGCAATACAAAATATCCGCAATCAATCCCATTGCGCTGACGAGGACACTGTAAATGGAAAAAATAAACGATCATTTATCAGGATATATAGTTTAAATAGTTTTATCAAGTAGAATCACTATAACAGTAAAAAATGTGAAAATATATCTGCATTCTGATCCGGCTAATGTTGTTAGCCTTCCTTTTTGGAACTGTTGCTTTTCTTTGCGATCGAAATATTTGTATAGCTCTAACATAATATAAACGAATATTTAGAACAACCTCACCTAATAAATAAAGATAATTATTCAGAACAGTATATCTCATCACTTACGTAGCAACCATAGTCTTCATATCAGGATATTTTGTTTGATCACCATCCAATGAATCCAGATAATACACTATTTCTTTCGTCGAATTAATCGCGACCAACAGCCAGTGTCCACTGTAAAATAAGACAAAAGTTTAGACGAAAATGTTATATAGAATGGCAAAAAACGAATAATTATAATAAATGAATTTAGAATGAAATCTAACCTATGACCAGTATTATATGGCAAAAAGTACAATTTCTCTGTATCTGCGGCCATAAATGATTTGACTATGTAATCTTTGACTACATCTGAAGTGTGATTGATTGATCGTGCGTCGATACAGCTAGCAGATAAGAATGCGAATCTTGAAGTCAAATCACGCGGGACCAACATCTTGTCATACAATAACCTTAAATAAAAGCATAATCAACATTAGAATATTCACTTAAATGAGCAAATAAATTGTTCAATTATTTAATTAAAATTGATCGGAGTACTACCTGATGTAGGAATGCATAGCACTCATGCCCAATTCAGAATGTTGGAAAATCCGATCCAAATCCTCCTTGGCAATTGTTTCGGCATATTTAAAACCGAAAATACCTTCCTGCATAGGTATTTGACGGATGTCACCCTCAGCCACATCTGTTGTTCCTACATATGTTTCAAGGCACAACTTAAATCGAGGAACAGATGCTTTTTTTGGCTCGGCCTTTTTTTGTTGGGCACCTTGCTAGATTCAAGCATCTTACCCTTACTGACTTGTTGCAATTGTTGATCATGAACCTAAAAGTCATATAAATTCAGTAATTAATGTATAATAAGATCATCGTGTAACTGTAATAGTACCTGTTTTTTTAATGCAGCTGAATCGGTTTCCCGCACAATAATTCTCTTATCTTTTGATTTGAATTTTGTAGAAGTCTAAGATTATCATGTAAATAAGTAAATGTAAATGTAACAATAACTAGAGAATAGTTTATAATAAATCGATTTCAAAAAATTTTACACAAATCAAGTGTCTTATTACATTGTGTTATCATTAAAATCCAATTTTAATTAAAGAATATCTTAAAATCATTTTTGATTCAATATTGTCGTAATCGTGGCCTTCTGGAGGCAATTTAACTCATCCCTTATAATTCTTCAAGATAATCACCATTTTTAAGCCTTTTGATATGTACTTCCGTCTAGATATTCTCTAGTGAGTATCATTATGACCATCTTATTAATATTTTGTTAAGACATTTGGATCCCACAACTTCATTTCTGGTCACAATCTAAAGAAGTGTTGAATCATTCTTCCATTTTTTTATCTCGAGTTTTGACGTTTGAATCCTTTATTTTATGAGTTGAAATTGTGACTTTCTACAATAAATGATATATGAAATATTTAAGCCGAGTCTCTCAAAATCATATCATAATTTTGCATTACACTTAAAAAAATTATTTCTAAAATATAATTAGTTTAATTAAAAAAATTAAATATATAATCATCATCCAATATATTTGATCATATTTTTAAAATAATTTTTATTTGATTCCAAATAATATATATTGGCGACATAATCTATGCGTATTCTCTTCACAAATTTATTTACCAAAAAGTAATAGCTTCATGGAAACAATGTGATAAGTATTCTTTTACTTTAAATATTAGTAAAATACTGGTGTCTACACACAGGTATTAGTATAGTAAGTGCATTTATTTTTAAATGTATCATAAATAAAATGAAAGACAAAATTATTTAACCAAATTTTTTTTGTTATTTTAAAAAGAGATAATAAATTGGTGTTTATAATTATTTTCATATATAAAAATATTTGAATCAACAATATATATTTTTTTATACAAATATTATTTTTGTTTTGGTAATATTTACTAAAATAATTGAATCAATCGTAAATTTTTTCGGATCAATATTTTATTTTTCCTGTTTTATATAATTTGTATTTTAGGAGGAAAAAAAATTTATTAATTTTTTTTAATAAATATTATTTTTTTAATAGAATTTTTAATAATATTAATAATAATAAAAATATGAAATTGACAAATATAAAATATATATTAAATTATTAAATTATTTGAGACAACAATATATTTTTATCCCGTATATAAATATATAATTTTATTTTTGATATTATTTATAAAAATATTTGAATAAATAGTAAATTTATTTTCGTTTATAAAAATAACACTAATTAAAATTTGAATTAATAATAATTTTACCATTTTATATATTTTAATTAATAGTTTTAGTTTTCCTATTTCATATGAAAATTAAAAAATTAAATTTATTAAAATTTTATTGTATTTAATTGACTATAACAATTAAAATTTATTATAATCTCTATTGCAATATTTTCATGATGGACAAAATAAAAGTAAATCAATATATATAACTGCAAATCTTTTCTATTTACTCTTGACACCATATTTGTTTAGAGTTTATAAATTTATTGCTCAGACAATTTTCTAAGATAAGTATTTAATTTATTTTCAACAACTATAAAATATGAATCTTGAAACCATATTTGATTGATACAAAAATATATAATGATCATATTTGTATGAACAAAATAAATAAAATATATATGAAGTTATAAATATTTAAAAAATCAAACACAATTAAACTCTCTCTTTCTGTCAAATTTGAAAAAGATATATTTATAGTTATAAATATTCTTTTAAAGTTATAAATAAAAAGTATTAATGACTATCACTTAATGTTAATTTTACTTTTAAATATATTTATTTTCTTTGATAAATAAAAAACAAATTCATTACATTCTTTTCTGGTATCTCACGTGATATCTTAAAAAATTGATCAAGAATTGTCTGATGTTTGTCTGATGTCCTGCTTATCTGGTCCTTTTTCGATCGTCTGATGTCCTGCTTATCTGGTCAGATTATGTCCTGCTTATCTGGTCCATTTTCGATCACCTCCCTAGTCAACAACAAATTTCATACTTCCATATCCTCTTCATCTCTTAACCAACCAAATCTGCAAAATTCATCCACTCTTATCCAAAAACCATCAAAAATTAATTCTCTGACTACATTAAAACCTACCAAACTCCTTTTCCTCCCCTATCTTCCTCTTTTCAAAACCAACTTTAAATTTGAAGAAATAATCTTTATTCAGAATCTTTGACTAATGGTCAAACTAATTTTTAGATTGTGACGTTCTGATACATCATTCATCTCTGCATATAACCTCTTTCTCCTCAACAAAAAAAATATATAAATATATGAAGAAAATAAATATGTAAAAATAAAAATTACTATTGAAGTTCTATACTCGGCTGTGGAATTCAAGAATTCTAAAATGCTCAGTAGAATTCTTATTTTCCACATCCACTTTTTGATTTGTGTTTTGTGTTTTGGGTTGAAGAGGATTCCATCATTTATTTTGTAGTTACTCAATTTCTAAGTTATGGTGGAGCAAGACTTGTTATTGATTTCGGATGGAAGACTCTTCTTCACTTGTTCTATTTTGGAGCATTTTCTTTGGATACCTCTTTGTAAGTCTGTTTTCATCTTTAATTTAGATTGATTTTTTGGTTTAGTTGTTCTTTAAACTAGAGTGTAATGTTTGCTTATAAAAAAAAAGTTACCTCAGATTTGTTCTTTTTATTCTTTTGGAACTATAAAATACATGTCAAAACAACAACAAATCTGTAAAAAGAGAAAAATTAAAAAAATAAAACATCTAAAAGAAATAGAGATAAAAAATTTGTAAAATTGAAGTGACAAAAGAGAAAAAATTGAGATATAAATCATTGAGCGTAGAATGAGGGCAAATTCAATTTTTCAATTATTTTTTTATATAATAGATGTCAGTCACCACTGTTGTTCACTCCGCCGAATTAGTTATATCTGAATTTTTATTTAAATTATGTATAATGTATGTTGTTCCTAGTAGTTGTATTGTAACTAATTGGTTCACTAGAAGAAGTATGACGAAGTGATGTTCATGAGAAATTCAATTCAGATTATACTGTGAAATTTAACTTTCAAACATTTAAGAAATTGAAAATAGTACAGTTCCTTAAATGATATTTTCATTTGATATTTTTCTATATTAAACTAATATCTTATATCTGTTAAAAAAATTATATTAATTGTATTGATATTATTATATTATTTTATTTTAATATTTCTTTAGAATCTTAAGTAAATATCAATATAATTTGGAATTTGTTGAGATAGAATAATGAAACTATAACAAGGAGATAATACAATTTATCTAAATGATGGTTGACACAATGGTTTTAATAAGATACCTTAACTTTTAAATTTTTTGAAAAAAGGTAAGTAAATTGTTTAAACTTTTTATTTATAAATAGCAATAATTTTTTTATCAATATATACATCAAATTAAATATTGTCGCAATTGATTAAATTATAAATCAAGTTACCGTTACTATTTTAAACATTTAAAAGTATAAAAAAATTAAATAGTAAAGATGTAGAGATATAAGAGTGAGTTAATTATAATCAATCATTACTTAAAAAAATAGTTTTTTTTTAATATCAAAATTATATTCAACTTGGATCAAGGAAATCCAAAAAAAAAACTATACAATAGCATCACAAAGAATCTCATGCAATAAAAGTACAGCAGCAACAATACTAATATTCACTTCTATAAAAAATTAAAAAGTCTTTTGCACCATTTATTATAATTACATTTAACCTTATTCATATAATAACGAAACAGTTACCTTAAGTTTATAAAATCAACATGTTTCTCTCTAATAGAAAATTTCATAAAAATAACATAAAAATCTAAAAACTTGGGGTTATTGACCAAACAATTCTTTCATAACCTACCTAATCAAAAAATTCTCTAGAAGTCATAACAAATGTCTTAAATTATAAATAAATAAACTTTAATACCACATTATAATTCACATTTTTATCAATATGAATTAAATAACAATTCTTAAACTTAAAAATAATAATTAATCCGAAGTTAAATAAAAAAATATAAAAACTCTTTATCCCAGGTTTCAATTATTTAATAAAATAAAATATTTAAAAATAACGTCACGCCACATGTTTTCATTTACATAATTAAATTAAAAATGAATTAAAAAATCGAAACTTCTCCATTGATTAATCCATTTGGTTTTTAAATATCATTACTTGAATTAGTAAATTATTATCTTAATTCATATTTTCATCAATAATAAATTAAATAACAATTTCTAAATTTAATTCATATCTTAATTTATAATATTACCAATATTATCATCTTGTAGTAATATTAATTCATGTCATTGATAGTATTTGATATATGATAATAATTATATCAACATTATTATGAAGTGATATTAAGGTTGGAAATGTATGCAAATTTTGCAAAGTGACCTTATTTTGTTGGCTTAAATCATGTAAAATGTTTGTAAATACCTTCCTTCAATTTTTTCAAAAAATATTTTATTTGCATGCAATACTTTTCACCTCTCTTATATAACGATAAATTTAACGTAATAGTAGAGTTGAAATTGTGAGTTTGTTTAACAAATGATACATTCAATATTTAAGCGAGTCTTTTAAACCTATATCATTATTATACAGCACAAAAAAAAAATTTTAAAATGTAATCAATTTAACTTTAAAAAATATAATATATATTCATCATCAAATATATCTTATTATATTTTTAAAATAAATTTTTATTTAAATCCAAATAATAATAATAATAATAATAATTATTATTATTATTATTATTATTATTATTATTATTATTATTATTATTTGGCGGCAGAATTTATATAAAAACATGTATTCTGTTGGCAAATATTGCATCAAACCTAACTAACTAAAAAAAGTGATCAGAATACTTCAACCCCTCTTTCTAATATAGTAATATGTCAGTCAGCAGAGCAACAACTATGGAGGAAGGTGATGTGCCACCACAATCTAAATAGAATGACAATCAAATTCTTTCTTTCTTTTAAATTTGAAAAAAAATATATAC
This sequence comes from Lathyrus sativus, assembly GCA_963859935.3. Taxonomy (NCBI): domain Eukaryota; kingdom Viridiplantae; phylum Streptophyta; class Magnoliopsida; order Fabales; family Fabaceae; genus Lathyrus; species Lathyrus sativus. The sequence goes on from OZ012740.1 coordinate 7,078,760, forward strand.
TTATCATTATAAATATTTTTTAAAGTTATTGATAAATATTCTTTTAAAGTTATTGTTCTAAATTGGGTGTCGAGTACAAGTTCCAATAAGGCACACTAGTCAGGTAGAGCATTTTCTGACACGAGGAGAGCTCACGCGCTTTTCTCACGGACTTCACGAGTCCCCCACGCGGGAACACATCATCAAGAAACTATCCACTTCCAAAACATATTATAAATACGTTCAGGTATTTTATACATTACACATTTTCTTGTAGGTACACCTCCTTAATTATCAGAATATCTTGTAGGTACACCTCATTTCTCCTCTACAATATCGGTGAAGGCAGCAACTCACATGACAGACTACTGACTCTTTTCTGATCAGGTACGATCAGTTATAAATAAAAAATAATAATGATATTTTATTTTAAAATATATTTATTTTCATTCCATGATAAATAAATAAATAATTTCTCTTTATTGCATCTTCTTCTTATATCTCACTTGATATCTTGGAAAATTGAATTACAATGGTAACTGCCCCTATTTCACCGTCTATATATTCTTATCTAGAGTCCTCCTTATCTAGTCCCTTTTCAATCACCTCCCTGATCAACAACAAATTTCATACTTCCATATCATCTTCATCTCCTCAACCAACAAAACCTGCAAAATCCATCCAACCTTATCCAAAAACTCATCAAAAATTAATTCTCTGAATACATTAAAACCAACCAAACTAGATTTTCTCCCCTATCTTCCTACCCTAAAAATAATTTTTATTCAGAATCTTTGATTTGGAATAGACTTCTCACGGAACAGACAGCTAAACAAAATTCTCAATCTTTATTCAGAATCTTTGATTTAGAATAGACTTCTCACGGAACAGACAGCTAAACAAAATTCCCACGGAATCTTAATAGAATTCTTATTTTTTTTGTTGGAGATTGATTTTGAATAAACTTCTCACGGAATAGACAGCAAAACAAAATCTTCCTAGACAAAAATAAGATTGGTTTTTTAGTTTAGTTATATGTTGGATTATTTAGAAAGATAAGAATGAAATCCTTTTTAAAGGTCATTGTTTGATGGTGTGGGGTTGATTAAGTTATTATCGTGAATGTTGTGTTTGTTTTGTTTTTTTTATATTAGAGTATAAAATTTGCTTATAAAAAAAATTTACCTACTTTCGTTCTTTTGATTCGTGTCAAAACAAAAATAAATCCATAAAAAGGGAAAAATTAAGAAGATAAAACATCTAAAAAAAGATAGAGATAAAAAAAATATAAAATTAAAGTGACAAAAGAGAAAAAATTGAGATATAGACCATTTGTTACATCTGACCACTATTCATTTCGCGGAATCAGTTATTTTATGTCAAATTTTTTGTTTAAATTATGTATAATGTATATTATTCCTATTTTACTATTAATAGCTATATTGTGACTAATTGGTTCATTAGAAGAAGTATGACATGCTGAAGTGATGTTCATGAGAAATTCAATTTGGATTATACTGTGAAACTTAACTTTCAAACTTTAAAGAAATTGAAAATAGTATAGTTTCTTAAATAATATTTTCATTTAACATTTTTCAAATTTGGGGTTATTCACCAAACAATTATTTCATAACCTACCTAATCAAAAAATTCTCATGAAGTCATAACAAATATCTTAAATAAATAAATAAAAACCTTTAATTCCACATTATAATTCATATTTTCCTCAATAATAAATTAAATAACAATTTCTACACTTAAAATTAATAATTAATCCCATGTTTTAATGACTTAATTAAATAAAAAATATATATAAAAACTCTTTATCCCAGTTTCAATTATTTAATAAAATAAAATATTTAAATAACAATTTCTAAATTTAATTCATATCTTAATTTGTAATATTACCAATATTATTATATTATAGTAATATTAATCCATGTCATTGATAGTATTTGATATTTGATAATAATGATATCAACATTATTATGAAGTGATATTAAAGTTGGAAGTGTATGCAAAATTTACAAAGTGACCTTATTTTGTTGGCTTAAATCATATATAACCTTTGTTAATACCTTCATTCAATTTTTCCAAAATCATATAATACCTTTGTTAAATCATATAAACAATTTGCAAAAAAATGTATTTGATTTCAAAAAATAGTAGTAATTATTATTATTATTATTATTATATTATTATTATCATTTTTTGGCGGCAGAATTTATATAAATGCACCTATTCTGTTTGCAAATATTGCATCAAACCTAACTCTTGGCAAATAAAGAAAGTGATCAGTATACTTCAACCGTTCTTCCTAATATGTCAGTCAGCAGAGCAACAACTGTGGCGGAAGGCGACGGTACCACCACCGTTAGGGCAAGAATTCTTCCAGATTTTCATCAGAGCGTGAAACTCAAGTACGTCAAGTTAGGTTACCACTACTTAATCTCAAATTACTTAACTCTTTCTTTCATCCCCTTAATCATCATCACTTTAATACAATTCTCACCAACGCAATACCTATACCACCTCTTACTTGTACAAGGCAACTACAATTTCATCACTTTCACCGCTTTCATAATCTTCTCTTTCACTCTCTATCTTCACACGCGCCCACGCGCCGTCTACCTCGTCGACTTCTCTTGCTTCCGTCCTGCCGATCACCTCAAAGCTCCATTCCACAGCTTCATCCAACACTCTCGTCTCACTGGCGACTTCGACGAATCTTCTTTGGATTTCCAGCGCAAGATTCTTCTTCGTTCCGGTCTTGGTGATGAAACCTACGTTCCCGAAGCCATGCATTGCATTCCTCCCCGTCCTTCAATCTCTGCGGCGAGATGCGAAGCAGAATCCGTTATGTTTGGTGCGTTGGATAATCTTTTCATCAATACAAACCTAAATCCAAAAGAAATTGGAATTCTTGTTGTGAATTGTAGTTTGTTTAACCCTACACCTTCACTTTCTTCAATGATTGTTAATAAATATAAACTCAGAAGTAACATTATGAGTTTCAATTTAGGTGGAATGGGTTGTAGTGCTGGTGTTATAGCTATTGATCTTGCAAGAGATTTGTTGAGGGTTCAAAACAATAATACTTATGCTGTTGTTGTTAGCACTGAAAATATTACTCAGAATTGGTACTTTGGGAATAAAAAATCAATGCTTATACCTAACTGTTTGTTTAGAGTTGGTGGTTCAGCTTTGTTGCTATCGAATAAATCTGGTGATAGAGCCAGGGCTAAGTATAAGCTTGTTCATGTTGTGAGGACCCATTGCGGTGCAGACGATAAGGCCTTTCGATGTGTTTATCAGGAAGAAGATGATTTGGGAAAAACCGGTGTTTCGTTGTCGAAAGACTTGATGGAAATTGCTGGCTTGTCATTGAAAACCAATATAACTACACTTGGTCCTTTGGTGCTTCCGGTTACTCAGCAACTTAGGTTTTTTGCTAATTTGGTTTTTAGCAAGTTTTCTAAAAGTGATGTGAAGCCTTATATACCAGATTTCAAACTCGCAATCGATCATTTCTGTATCCATGCTGGTGGAAGGGCTGTGATTGATGAGTTGGAGAAGAATCTTGACTTGCTTCCTGTACATGTGGAGCCTTCTAGGATGACGCTTCATCGGTTCGGGAACACTTCCTCGAGCTCTATTTGGTATGAATTGTCATATATCGAAGCTAAAGGGAGGGTAAAGAAGGGTAACAAAGTTTGGCAAATTGCATTTGGAAGTGGTTTTAAGTGTAATAGTGCTGTTTGGGAGGCGATTCGTGATGTGAAGCCTTCTCCTAATGGACCATGGGAAGATTGTATTGACAAGTATCCTGTAGAAATACTGCCATAGCTTGGTAGTTGGTAGTGTCATGTTATAGTTTTCTAGATATTGTGTATCCAGTAACTCAACTCGTGTTTGGTGACTGTGGCTTTTCTGTACTTAGTGTCAAATATTAGATTTCAAGAGCGAGTGTTTGAATCTTTCAATAAAAAGTGTATACCACTTTAAGCGTGTTGTGTATCTAATATGAATAATAAATAAATAATTTTCGATGAATTGTAATTAACATTTACATGCATAACATGTCGCTGTGATCATATTCTCATTTCATGCTATTTTGCAGCCACAAGAGGCAACTAGAGGAAAATGGCATACAGCTGCTTGTTATAATTCACAAGAGCAACTAAAGGTTCTTTTTATCCTTTTAAATATTAAAATACAAATAATGATATATGGCGTATTGTTTATATGATCCTCTTGCTACTTGAAATGTCATGAAATAAAAACCACTACTATAATTGAAATGTATAATAACCACTCTCTTTCATTTATCTGTTTATAATCAATCAATTACAACAAAAATGCAAGTATGCTGCTAGATTAAAAAATCACACTGTTTTGGTATTTTTCATATTCAACAACCGCAGATAGCACAAAAATGAATTGAGTTAATGAAGAAAAAAATATGAATGTGAATACATGAGTAAACACTAGCTCAAGTGCCACTCGAAAGGAAACTTCATCTGAAAAACTGTTGTATTTCTTCAAGAGTTTTCCCCTTTGTCTCGGGGACCCAAATGGCAACAAATCCTGCTGTGAAAACACACACTGCAGTATAGATTGTGAAGGTTCCTGATAAAAACATAGGAAGCTTCTGGTTAGAAACAAAATAGATATTTTGAGAAAAATAACATAGGCAATGCACACAAACCTCCAGAACTCCAATCTAAGAGCAAATTTGCTGTTAATGTAACCAACCAGGAAAAGAACCAATTGGCAAGTGTTGCAAAACTTCCAGCTAGGCCTTTGATGTTAATTGGAAGAATCTGTTACGAAAAATGTATGCAACACATCAACTATCACATGATATTACAACAAAGGTTCTTAATATAGGGTTGTCATGCATATCATTATTGAAGAAAATTGTACCTCAGACATTATAATCCATGGCATTGCTCCTAATCCCAGAGAGAATGCAATAACCATGACCTGAAAAAATTGAAAGTTTATATCAATAAAGTTCGGGAAACAAACAATCAAAAACATCATTTGGGTAATAACTTTGTATTTACATACCACAACTCCAGCCACTGATACTAGGCTCAATGTTGCATATAAATCAGAATCCGGTGATATATATTCCTGAGAGCAAATTCAGCAGAAAATATATTATCCCTATAAAAAACCAAAAATATAAAGAAGAATCTACTGATATAGAATCCTGTCAATCTGTGATACAAATTTCGGAACATTTATGCGTGAATGCATGTGTAATGTACAGTTAATATATGATGTATGTATAATAACAATAAAAAAAATTATTATTACCTTCAAATAGAATGATATTGAAACAACCAAAAGACTCAAAGCCATTGCAGATGAAGAAACCTGCAATAGGACATTTTGATTAATCTCTTATTAACCCTCCAAACAATTAGTAATATGAATGCAAAAATGATAGAAAAAGTTCAGACTCACAATAAGTAGAAGCCGGCGACCAGATTTGTCTGCTAACCACAAAGTTAAAATGGTAGCAAGAACCTAAATGACATATAAATATTATTCAGATTATGGTCTGATAATAATCGACAGAAAAAATTTGGAATGTTACAAGTTTAGTTTCCTTTCAGTCGAACCTGAACAGCACCGACTCCAAATGTAGCTACATCACTCGAACTAATTCCTGTTAAATATGCATTAAAATGATGAGAATAAAACATAATTTTCTGTATAGTATATAAGCTCCTTTAAGAAGAGCTTGTAGAAAAAGAAACATTACAAGAATCTTAATGACTATGAGTTTCTTAGACAATAGCTTATAGTACAAGTTTCAATTTGCTTATGAATCTAAATTTTTCTCATTTAGTTTCTCCATAAACATCACAAGAATCTTAATGACTATGAGTTTCTTAAACAATAGCTTATAGTACAAGTTTCAATTTGCTTATGAGTCTAAATTTATTCTCATTTAGTTTCTCCATACCAGCATTTTGAAAGATTGTACTGGAATAGAAAAGAACAGCATTGATCCCAGAAAGCTGTTGCAAAACAAGAAGTCCAATTCCAATCTACAGAATATACGAGTCGGAGTTAATTTAAGCTGATTAGGATCTGATTGAGACTATTGCTTCAAGAAAGATAAGTCACCATCAAAGGAAGCCAATATCTTCTTTGCTTGAGTTCTGAAAATCGAACGGTGCTTCTTCTATTTGCCGATGCAACAGAAGCCTGAATGAAATGACTCTCATTGATGATACACATTAAATGGCAATAAAAATTTGAACATCGTGAAATGTGACTATATAAAGGACATGCAATACAAAAAAAAGTGAAAAACGGAAAAAAAATAATTATTATCACCTTAATTTCATTGACTTCGACTGAAATATCAGTTTCGAAACCTCTGAGCACTTGCAAGGAACGTTCAAATTCTTCTGTCATGCCCATTTTCGCCTGTTTTCACCGATTCAAATCAACTTCTATCATGATATCACATATTCAATGAAAATTGAAAATACTAATATTAATTCACAAAAGCTTACTAGCCATCTTGGAGACTCAGGAATGAAGAATAGACCAGGTATTAATAACATACAAGGTATAATTCCTGCGAGAGTAGGGTTTAAAGTTTCTTGGTGTAGATTTTTTCACATAACATTTAACTCAACTTTATGTAGTAATGCTGAAATAACATAAATAAAAATCTTATAGTATAGTCTATTACCTAAAATTGCAAGGAATCTCCATTCAACAAAAAGTCCTAGAAGATAAGCCAGCATAATTCCAATGGTGACAGAAAGCTATGCAGAAAACCAAAACAAATAATAAAATTCACTAATTTAGGAAATGATAATTATTCATTAAAATCTAGATATTCTTGATGATATCATTATCAATAACAACCAACCTGGTTTACTGAAACCAGACTTCCCCTTAAATTTTGAGGTGATATCTCAGCTATATATACTGGCACCTATATAATTTTCAAAACTCAATCATTATTATTGTCTTGTCTTCACAAATAACTTAATCACAAACTAGATTAAAAAAATGAACACATTTTGAAATTTCTACCGTGTAAGATATTATTCCAACGCCAAATCCTTCCAACAATCTTCCCATATAGAGAAAAGAAGAATCCTGAAAGATCGAAAACATGTTATATTATTAATTAAAGTAACACTAATAGTCATTATACACTCGTCTTCGAAAAGATTTGAACATGGTTTCAAAGTCAAACTCTTTTCACTTAGCATTGTTTTTTTGAAATTTCATGTGGTTGAACTGATTGAGAAAAAATTGAAATGATCCAAACTCACTTTTGCAAAAGAGATGAACAACCAACCAATAATATTGGGAATGGATGCAATCATCAAAGACTGCAAATTTAGACAATGAATTTGGTAATTACAAGCATTAGTCATAAAAAAATGAAGTAAAGGAAAAACACACATTTATATACAATGGTTTACCCCTTTGCGCCCAACATACTCAGCAATTTGACCACTAGCTATTGCTCCAACCATGGCACCCACATTGGACAATGAACCAAACAGAGAAAACTATATATAGCCAATAAAATAAAATTTAACAAATAGAATCAAATACTCTTATAACATATATTTTAAATGAACATTTATGAAACATAAACTAATCAAGACCTTATCAGTGAAGACACATTTTTGAATGCTTTTTGACTATGAAAACACATTTTATATAATGTAAAACTTAGTGTAAAATATCCAATTCTTATGATCATAATATTGATACCTCAGAAACTGAGAGACCAAGATCTGTGATGATAGCGGATTGAGTAGGTGATGTATACCCTGCCTGCAATAAATTGTCATTATTCATACATTAATAATAATGACAGAAGCTTTTATTTCAACGTGTGCATTAATAAAATGATGAAAATAATCCATACTGTAAAACCAAACTGAATTGGACCCAAAGCAACAATGAGAACACAAGCAATGACAGAGATGGAAGAATCACGAATTGCTTGAGTTGACCCAAATAAACTTGATGATTCTCTTCTTCCACTAATTCTATACCAACTTCCTGTGTGTAAAAATGGCTTCTTCAGATCCCTTCCTTCTTCATTCTCTTGCTTCATTCTTTCCTTTTCTTCTATCTATGGTAATTTCTTAACACAAATTATCAAGAACAAAAAAATAGAGAAAGAGTGTGTGACATATAATATTATCATAGATCATGATAATATATATACACGCTGATTCAAGATATATTACAGCTATTGATTATAAGAAAAGTACAAAATACATTAACACAATCTTTATATAAATACATATATTAATTAACGTGGTTGCACATTCATTATTTCATCGTTATCCATTTTCTGATAGTTTCTTTTTTTTAAATCTAGGTGTACTCAAAATAAACAAGATAAAATTGAGTTTGAATTTTATAAAAAAAAATTTAAATTTTCAGATATTTATATAGAAAATTCTTTAAAAGAATGTTTACTAAGACATATCCATAATAGATAGAAATAATTATACTTTATTAAAATTTTCTTTTTATAATTAATTGTTTTTAGAACTTGGTTTCTATCTACGTAATGACACTGAATTTGTTTAATTAAATATTTTAATTACAAATGTTTCGATAAATTTTTATTGTTAAATATTAATTAAATGAACCTATTTGTATCCCATCTTGTTTACCGTTGATCTGTCCGTTTGCTAAGTCAATTCAACATGTGATCTTGTACCCTACTTAATGCATTTTAGATTAGTTTAATTTATCAGTATTATTATATTACAAAATCTTAATGCTGACGATTTTTTATGAAAAAAATAACCTATAGTCAAATATTTTATATGTTTTTTTTTCTTTCATTTATACAAGTATCAACTATTTATATGAATGTACTTAATTTTAAAACCCAAGTTGCAACCGACACCCACTAACTATATTATTTTATATATATATAATTAATATTGAATGAATAAATATAATAATTTTTGTATAATTATTTCAACCATCTTTATATATTTACCATCTTAATATTGAATGAATAAATACAATAATTTTTGTATATATTTTTGTATAAATAATTTTTGTATAAATTATTTCAACCATCTTTATAAATTATTTTATGTAAAGTTTGAAGCATATTTATAAAGTGAAGGCTTCCTAATATTATGGTAATACTGATATTCTTGTAGTTTGGATTGGAGTATTCCTTGTTAATGAATTTGCTTATAAAAAACATCATTCGAGACTTTTAGGGATTCACAAAACTAAAAAAAAAAGGAGAAAGACGTATGGTTTGTTTAATTTGGTTTTGTAAATTGTTTTTTAGTATTTGAAATTTGAAAACAAAAATTTATTAGTAATCCAATTTTATAAAATTACTTTTCAAAATTAAAAAACTAAAATAGGTTTAAGAGGTTTTGATTTTTGATTTTTAGTTTTAAAAATAGAAAGAGGATAAAAATATAAGAAAAAGTCATACATTTTTTATTAATGACAAACTTTTAATATTTTAAAACTTTAAAATAGTTTTTAAAATCAAAATTACCAAATATGTTTTTTTTCTTCAAGCTATTTTATAAAATTGATTTTCAAAATAGTTTTTAAAAACTAAAAACCAAAATTCATTCAAAGAAAACCTTAATCTAATATCTCCTATATTATTATATGATATTTCTTCAAACAATATATATTTTTCTTAAAAATTAATTTTTTATTTTATTTTGAAAAATGATTTTACAAAAAAAAAATGATATTCAAAAATATTATAAAATAATGATATAACTAAAATAATATTTTCCACAATAACTATTTAAACTAATTTTTCATTTGTAGTTTCTTTATTAAATTCTTTGTAATTTTTTTAAATAAAAATGTGTAAGACTATAAAAATTAAATTTTTAAAAAAATGAAAACTAGCCAATTATCTTAAATAGATAAATCAATAGTGGTCGGCTCAGCACAATATAAAACTATATAAGATATTGTTTAAAAAGATATATTTTAATCTTATACTCTTGAGCAATGTTTTAAAAATAAGATCGTCATCAAACTGGTGAAGGTACTGGATCGTTAGTTAATTGGTCGAATCACTGGGTTATTGGTCGAACCGCATGTCTAAATTGGATTAAACCGAATAACTCGAATGAATAAACCGGTCTCTATAAAAAAAACTATATATTTAATAAATCGATCGAACCAGATGACTCGGTCTTTAAAAAAATATCACAATACTTACAAAATTTTAAAATATCATAATTTCACAAGTTCATTTTTTAAATTCAAATTCTTGACGTAGTCATCACGTACGAAAAAGTAGTACAAAATACAAATTCAAATAAATTTTAAACGATATCTAATTACAAACGAAGAAAAATTGTTCCAAATAAATTTTAATTTTATTTAAAATAAGTATTGTTACAAACGATATCTTATATTTTTATTTTATTTAAAATAAATAAATTATCAAAACGACATCGCTATTATGGAGAAAAACAACATGAAGTATGAGATTGTGAGAAAGAATAATCAACTTAAAGAAATAGAAAGCAAAATTGACAAGGAGGAGGGTAAGAGGAAAATGACCAATGTGTGCATCAACCAAGCTGACAATCGTTTATGTTCCCTTAAAGAACAGTTGGACTATGCTCGTGGAAAGTGGCAAGAGAACGAACATTGGTACATTCTTGCTACTAAGCGAAACAAAGAGCTTAGAGAGACATTGGGAGCTGAGATTAAGGAACTTATTGTTACGCTACGCCTTTCCAGAGCTGGTGAAGATAGAGAGTGTCAACTCAAATAGAAGGCCCTAGGGTTATCTTGGATCAGACAGGCTGATTGGCATAAAGTGTGCAAGGAAATAGATGATCTCAAAAGGTTCATTAAATATCAAGAGAACCAAATAGGAGTTATTCTAGAAGACAAAGTTATATGGTCTGCTACGAGAAACAAGGTGTCCTAGGATGTTGCAACATATGAGCAGTCCATCCACATCATGAGAAATAACCGAGACATATACCGCAATAAGTTGAATGGGTTGGCAGAGTTTTGCAATTGGTTAGCCAAAGATTTGGTGTGGAGACATATAGATGCCATAGAAGCTATGGATGACTCCACTGCTCCAGCCATTTGTGGGTTCTTGTGCCTCTGCAAGGCAGTGTTGAAAAGGTTTGAAGAAGAGCTCAAGGAGCGTGAAGCACGAAGGAACGAAGCCTGAAGATTTCCTTGTTTTATTTTCTTTTGTCATTTTGTTGTTAAGAACTCAGTATTTGGTTTTCTATTGGCTTGTACTCTTGTTATTTTGGCACGATGTAACATATCAATCTGAATGAATGAAAGTCCAGGCTTCTTTTAATTTCTTTGTTCTCGTGTTGCTTGAATGATTGATAAATAAGCAATATTATAAATGCTTCCCTAAAAATAAAAACGTAAACATAAGCATAAAGCATAAACATGAGCATTGTGCATCTTCATCCGGTATACAACTCATAAACTTTTACCCTTTGTTATCTCCATATTTAAGCTGACTATTCGACACCGCTACGAGACTCGTCACAACTTCCAAATGACGCTGGAACAGATCGAAGAGACCCAGAACACCATGAGGGGTGATATTGACACACTCAAAGATGGATCAACTGCTAGAAACCATGATGACATTGGCCCATAAGGAAAACAACGTTGGAACCATAATTGATGCCAAGAAGATTGTTGACAAAGTAGGAACTTCTGGTGTCATTAAAACAGCTCCTCCTCCTCCTATCCACGTGGACCTAGCATAACATTCTGCATCTGCCCATCATGGCTCTGAAATGGGGATGGACGAGCATTACGACGCTTTTTTCCAACCTTTTCCTCCTCCTCAACATAATATGGGGATTGTAGCTGACCCTTCCATGGATAGACTACGCACTTTAGAAGAGAAGTTCAAGTCCTTAGAGGTCCAAAAAAACTCCAGGCTTGGATGTTATTGATATGTTTCTAGTTCCCAAACCGGTGATACCGAAGAAGTTCAAAGTCCTAGACTTTGACAAGTATAAGGGGGTCAGCTGTCCCAGGACTCATCTGAGAGCACATTGTCGCAAGATGGTTGCTCATATAGACAATGACTTGCTCTTACTACATTATTTCCAAGATAGCCTCAGTGGGGGCGTCTTTGGAATGGTACATGCAACTAGAGAAGGGACAAATTAGCACGTGGAGGGATCTTGCGGATGCGTTTTCCAAGCATTATCAGTACAATACTGATTCAGCGCCGAATCACACCCAACTCCAGGATATGACTCAACGTAATAATGAGTCGTTTAAAGAATACACACAAAGATGGAGAGAGTTAGCAGCTCATGTCCAACCACCATTGCTGACCAAAGAATTAACAGATATGTTTATGGGAACACTACAACCTCAATACTTGGCCCGCATGCTTGGATCCAGTTTCCCTAACTTTTGCTAAAGTGGTATCGGTGGGAGAAAGGATTGAAAGCTAGTTGAAAAAGAACAAAGTTGCAGTTGTTGCAACAAACGGAGGTAGAAATCCCTTTGTGAAGAAGAGGGAAGAAGAAACTAATTCCATAATAAGGGGGTGAAGAGACAGAGCCCTGGTGGAAATTCAATACCAACAAGTATTTGTGGTCGCTCAAGCTCCCTATCAACAGCCCGCTCAACAACAGGTTCAACAGCAACCCAATTATCAGAAAGTTCCTCCTCCATAATACCAAAATGCTCCAGCCCAGAGGCAGTAGAGGCCAAGACTTACAAGAAGGCACATTGATCTGGTACCAATGTCATATGGGCAGATCTTTTCTCAGCTAAACCAAAGTGGGTATGAAACATTGCGAGACTTGTGCCTGACAACTTTTCCATACCCTCCCGGGTATGATGCTAATGCTCATTGTGAATTTCACAAGGGGGTCCTGGACATTCCATAGATAACTATTATGTGTTCCAGAATAGGGTGCAAGACTTGGTGGAATCTAAAGATCTTACTTTTACACCCAGAGGTGTCAATGTTAAGAATAATCCATTACCTACACATGGAAGTTCTTTTGTTAATATCGTATAGGAGAGCAATGGTTTGAGGTTGATTACGAATGTTGAAGATGTTCGTACTCCAATGGCCGTTATTGGAGAACAACTGAAGAAAAGTAGGATGATCCCCCAAGAAGAAGTAGGTAATTTGACTGATGAAGTTGTTAAAGAACATTTGCAGAGGTTCCTAGAGCAATGGATAATATAGATAGAACATCGGGATCCGAGTGTGGCTGTCATTGAAATTCAATACAACGGGTCATAAGCTTATCCACCAAGGCGAGCTTGACCGACTCCGGTAGTTATACAATATGATGCATCAGAAGCCTTTCAACAAAGGCATGTCCGTCCAGCACCCGTGATTATGCAATATGATGAAGTTGATATTAACAGACAAAGACCAACGCGGCCAGCGCCAGTAGTGATTGAATACCCTGTCGATGTACCTGAGCCTAAAGTTTGTAAACAAGGGTCAGGGTAACTAGTAATTGAGTATGATGCAGCCAAATGTGACGTTGTGATTGGGCCAAGTGGAATGACCCGTAATGGTCGATTATTTGCTACCAAACCAGTAGAAGCACCTATTAAATATAAAGGGAAAGTCGTCGACACAACAATTGAATTTCCAAGTGTAGAGCCACCAAAAGAAGTGTTGTCTCCAAAATCAGCAGTTACGCAGAAAGAAGCCGAAGAGTTTTTGAAAATTATTAAGAAGAGCGACTATAAAGTAGTCGATCAATTGAATCAAACTCCTGCTAAGGTTTTTATGCTTGTGTTACTACTCAGCTCAGATGCACACAGGTTGTCATTGATGAAAATGTTGAGCGCTGCACATATTACTAAAGACATCATTGTAGCTCAATTCGACGATGTGATAGCCAGCGTGACTATCGAAAATTTCCTAGGGTTCAATGATGATGATCTAACTTCAGAAAAAAGGAATCATAGCAAGGCTCTACATATCTCCATCAGGTGTCAGGACACTTTAATATCACGAGTCTTGGTGGACACAAGTTCTTCTTTGAACTTGCTCCCCAAGATCACTTTGGAGAAGATGTCTGTAAGGGGAGTCAGTATGAAACAAAGTACCTTGATAGTTAAAGCATTTGACGGTTCCAGACTAGCTGTGATAGGTGAGGTGGACTTACCGATAAAAATTGGGCCAACTCTCTTCGCCATTACTTTTCAAGTAATGGACATTTACCCAGGATACAGTTGCTTGCTATGAAGACCCTGGATTCATTCAGAAGGGGTTGTTATGCCTACTCTTCACCAAAAGCTGAAGTTTGTCAGCAATGATAAAGTGGTCCTAATTGGAGGAGAGGAAGACATCCTAGTGAGTCACTTAACGTCCTTTCGGTACATCGAGGTTGAAGGGGAAATGGTAGAGACACATTTCCAGTCTTTTGAGGTGGTGAGTATTTTGGCATTACAACGAGTCTCGGATAATCAAGAGACAAAATCGTCAATGGCTTCATATGAGGAAGCTAAAGCAGTTGTTGATGAAGGGAATTCCCTAGGGTGGGGAAAATGATAGAGGTTGCTGAAAATTTTGATAAATAATGGTTAGGATACCATCCATCTTCCAGTACAGCAGCAATTGCATATAACAAAGAGCAGGTCCCTCCCGTGGGGGATATTTTCAAAAGCGTCAGACATATATTTTGTCATACAGCAGCTATGGTGATTGAAGATAAAGCTGATGATGAAGAGATATCTGCAAGTTGGACTCGTCAAGCCAGGTCTGGTGAAGAGCTTCAAAATTGGAAGGCTATTGAAATCCCTCAGTTTTTCCCACACCAAAAGTAATTTGTATTGTTTGTCAAAAAACCCTACGCTCTGCCCAAGGCGTAATGGGTCACTGTACTGAGCCACCTTATGTTTTGAAACATAGTTATCATTAATGAATATAAGTTTGCATTCAATTTTCACTCACTTTCTTTTCTTTTTACTTTTTACAGTAAATGGCATTTCTTTTATGCACTCACTTTCCTAAATAAACTGCATAAATTATAACATGCAGAGACACTACAGAGGTCCTTGACAACGATGCTGCAATAGGCCTATATGATTTTGATTACCCAATCTATCAAGCTGAAGGAAAATGCGAGGAAGATTGTGAGCTCCTTGATGAGTTGGCAAGGTTGTTACAACAAGAAGAGAAGGCCATCCTGCCACACAAAGAGGATGTCGAAATTATCAACCTAGGCACTGAGGAGGATAAAAGGGAGGTAAAGGTTGGAACATATCTTCAAGATACAGTTAAAACCAAGTTGATAGAGCTCATCTGAGAGTATATTGATGTGTTCTCCTGATCGTATTAAGACATGTCTGGATTAGATACGAACATTGTTGTACACAAATTATTGCTCAAGGAAGAATGCCATGTTGTCAATAAGAAGTTGAGGATAACCCATCCTTATATGCTCTTATGATTCATGAAGAATTTTGAAGTCAGTTCGACGTTGGGTTCCTGGCAGTAGCAAAGTATCCACAATGGGTTACCAACATTGTGTCGGCACCGAAAAAAGGATGGAAAGGTCTGTATGTGTATGGATTACCGTGACTTAAACAGAGCTATCCCTAAAGACAATTTCCCATTACCTCGCATTGATGTATTGATGGATAATATGGCTCAGTTCTCTATTTTCTCCTTCATGGATGTATTTTTCGGTTATAATCAGATTAAATGGATCCAGATGACATGGAGAAGACCACTTTTATCACACCGTGGGCACCTTCTGCTATAAGGTAATGCCATTTAGGTTGAAGAACGTTGGGGAAACGTATCAACGCGCGATGGTAACGCTCTTTCATGATATGATTCATAAAGAGATTGAAGTATACATTGACGATATGATTGCCAAGTCTCAAACTGAAGAAGAGCATTTCATCAATTTAGAAAAGTTGTTTGCTCGACTGAGAAAGTTCAGACTAAGGCTTAATCCCAATAAATGTAAGTTTAGGGTACGATCAGGAAAGCTGTTGGGATTTATTGTAAGCCAAAAAGGGATTGAAGTGGACCCTGATAAGGTAAGGGAAATTCAGAGTATGCCTGCACCAAGAACTGAAAAAGAGGTTTGTGGCTTCCTAGGGAGGTTTAACTATATCGCCCGATTTACTTCACATCTCACAGCCATTTGCAAACAAATTTTCAAGTTGCTCAAGAAAGATCAGTCGATTTTATGGGATGATGAATGCCAATGGGCATTTGATAAAATCAAAGAATATTTGCAAGAACCACCAATCCTGATACCACCAGTTCCTGAAAGGCCATTCATTATATACCTGACTATACTTGATGAATCCATGGGTTGCATGTTGGGGCAACAAGACGACACTGGTAAGAAGGAGCACGCTATATATTATCTCAGCAAGAAGTTCAATGATTGCGAGACCAAGTACTCCTTACTTGAGAAGACTTGTTGCACACTTGCATGGGCTACCAGACGTCTCAGACAGTACATATTAACACACACCACATATCTGATCTTTAAGATAGATCCCATTAAATACATCTTTGAGAAACATGCTCTCACCGGTAGGATAGTCTGTGGTAAATGCTTTGAAGTTCGACTTTCCAGATGAGGATATCATGATGGCAAGAGATTACGAAGAGTCAGAGCCAAATGAAAGACCAGAACCAGGAGAGTGATTGACTCTCATGTTCGACGGTGCTTCAAATTATCATGGACATAGAATTGGGGAAGTGATCACGTCTCCCAAGAACTTTCACTTACCGTTCACAGCCAAACTTTGATTCACGTGTACTAATAATATGACTGACTATAAAGCATGCATAATAGGGCTAAAAGAAGCCTTTAACTTGAGAATCAAAACCCTCGATGTGTTTGGGGATTTTGCCTTGGTAATACACCATATAAGAGGTGATTGGGATACAAAACATGAAAACTTAATCCCATACCAGAATTATGTGGCCAAGTTACTTCCCTGATTTGATGATATCACTTTTACTCACGTGCCCAGAGAAGAAAACCAAATGGCGGATGCTTTCGCAACCCTGGCATCCATGTATAAATTGATATGGCCTAATCATAGACCGTCCATTGATTTACAACGCTTTAAAGAGCCTCCACATTGCTTTACTGTCGATGAAGGATCGGACGAGAAGCTGTGGTACTATGACATAAAGCGATATCTGGAGAAGCAAGAATATCTTGAGGGTGCCCTGGGTGTTGATAAGAGAACTCTGCGCAGATTGGCGTCCAATTTCTTCCTCAACAGGAATGTGTTGTACAAATGCAATCATGGCACTGTCCTACTCAGATGTATGGAAAAGCTTGAGGCTGAACAAATTCTGAAGGATATTCATGAGGGTTGTTTTGGAACCCATACGAATGGACATACGATGGCAAAGAAGATATTGAGAGCAGACTACTATTGGCTCACCATGAAAGCTGACTGTTACCATCATGATCAAACTTGTCACAAGTGCCAAATATATTCTAACAAGATCCGTGTACCTCCCACTCCTTCGAATGTCTTGACTTCACCATGGCCCTTTTCCATGTGGGGAATAGACATGATTGGGATGATTGAGCCAAAAGCCTTGAATGGACATCGCTTCATATTGGTGGCCATAGACTATTTCACCAAATGGGTTGAGGTTGCATCATATACCAATGTTACTAAGCAAGTGGTCGCCCGTTTCCTGAAGCACAACATTATATGCAGATATGGAGTGCCTAATCGTATCATCATTGATAATGGGTTGAATCTCAACAACAAAATTATGGATGAGTTATGCGCCAGTTTCAAGATAAAACACCACAACTCAACACCATACATACCCAAGATGAATGGAGTCGTCGAGGCGGCCAACAAAAGTATCAAGAAGATCATCCAGAAAATGGTGGTCACCTACAAAGATTGGCATGAAATGTTGCCTTTTGTCCTGCACGGCTATCGTACCTCAGTGCGAACTTCGACAGGGGCAACTCCCTACTCATTGGTTTATGGCATGGAAGTGGTTCTTCCGATAAAGGTTGAGACCCCCTCATTAAGAGTTTTAATGGAAGCTCAACTTGATGAATCAGAGTGGTGAAGACAAGATTTGATGAGCTCAATCTCATTGAGAAAAAAATGCTTGGCAGCTATATGTCATGGTCAGCTTTATCAAAGATGCATGAATAGAGCTTTTGACAAGAGAGTGCATCCCAGGATATTCAGGGAAGGTGACTTGGTGCTCAAAAGGATCATGACCATGTACAACGAATATAGGGGCAAAATGGATGCCAAATTATGAAGGCTCGTATGCTGTAATAGAGGCATTCTCTGATGGTGCTCGAAAACTCGCAACTATGGATGGTGATGAATTACCTTACCCGGTGAACGCAGATTCCGTCAAACGATACTTTGCCTAAAAAATGGAATAATAAAGTCGCTAAGTCGAAAACCTGAAAAGACGACTTAGGCAAAAATGGTCATCCCGATGGGCTGAAAATCCGAAAAGGAGGTCCAGGCAAAAGTTAGGGATAAAAAAAATAGGCGCGCTGAGCTGAAAACTCGAAAGGGAGACTCAGGCAAAAAAGGGCATTCCGATGGATTGAAAACCTGAAAGGGAGATCCAGACAAAAGTTAAGGACAAAATTACAAGGCAAAGTATCTAGTTTACATGTTCATTTAACCCTAATACGTCATTAAAAAGAGGAATCAATCCAGTCGTCTTCTCACAAAGAAAGGTGTTGAGGTCTTCTAAGTCATAGGGACTATAGCAGTGTCGAAACTCATTGGAACTTCAATAATTTGTATTGCCATTATATTTTTCTTGCACCACAATTACCTCATTAAGGAATTGCATACTTGTATATACTTACCCATTTAAGGGCCAAATCAATATAAAGAGAGATTTCTCATCAAAATGTGCTCAATTTTTACTTTACTTAATTGTTTGCGAATTATTTTCATTTTTGATAATTTATGCTTTGAAACTTCAGTTAAAAATAATGATAATAATCTTTGACAGACGATAAAACTTGTTTTGGTGTTTGAAGATATTAGAGGATATTAGATGGTCTCCAGAGATATTTCACCATGCAACAACATCAAATCAGTTGTCAGTCACCCCGACTCTTCATCGTAAGCAATATGTTCTTACAGATCTACGTAATGTGTTTCCCCCAACATTATGTTTAAAGATTACTAAGGGAAATCAGTTCCTCTAGCACCCATTGGGTTCCCAAACGTGGGATGTCGAGTAGTCAAATTCTCTCACTACCCCCTATATAACCTTAAAGTCCAATCTTTTATTGGCAACTGCAACAACAAAAAAACCACTCCAGTTGGCACCTTCAATTTACCCTCTAAAGTCCAAGTTTTCATTGGCAACCACTAAAAGTCCACCCTCGTTGGCATCCTCATAAAACCAAATTCCAATCTCATTTGGCAAATACAAAAACCGAAGTCCAATTTCATTTGGCAGCTACCAAATCCAGTCCCCGGTGATACCTCCAACAGGAAACTTATCCCCAGTGCACTGGGTCTTTTGCATTATCATAAGCACGACATATAGGATAATGTCATGTCAAGCATTAGCACATCATTTGCATTCCCACATACATTTGATTCCCTAGTAGTTGCATCTTAGTTACATGTCTGTGCATCATAATGCATAACATCGCTTTCCCTAGCAACATAACATAACAATATAGCAGGATCCAGGATCAGTTCACAGGCATCTTGGCCAGACCTCCATTAAAGTCGGCAGTATTTCCCTTATAAGAGTTAATACCCCTCACGTGCTCATGGAGTTATATTCCCCAGCAAGTCATTCTTCAACCATGTAGATGATAACGATAGTCCTCAGCAGTTGTTACTCTTGTTACTCCCCAAGTAGAGGTTATCTTAAAAAGTTTCTTGAAGGTTTTTCCTCTATAGAGTTTGGACAATACTTTTCCTCTGATAGGAATTTTGCTCAACTATTCTCCAGCAAATTTATCGCTCGAGATACTGCTTTGGTATCGTGAAGAACCTTAATGGATAAGGGGTTGCTTCGACCACCCGAAGAAATCTCGTTGGTGTTCAGAGATACTGCTTTGGTATCGCGAAGAATCTTATTGGATAAGATGCTGCTTCGACCACCAGAAGAATCTCAAATTTTGTTCAGAGATACTGCTTTGGTATCGCGAAGAACCTTAATGGATAAGGGACTACTTTGACCACCTGAAGAAATCTCATTGGTGTTCAGAGATGTTTTGGTATCGCGAAGAACCTTAATGGATAATGGAATGCTTCGACCACCCAAAGAAATCTCGTTGGTGTTTAGAGATACTGCTTTGGTATTGTGAAGAATCTTATTGGATAAGATGCTGCTTCGACCACCCAAAGAATCTTAAATTTTGTTCAGAGATACTGCTTTAGTATCGCGAAGAATCTTATTGGATAAGGGACTGCTTCGACCACCCGAAAAAATCTCGTTGGTGTTCAGAGATACTGCTTTGGTATCGCGAAGAACCTTAATGGATAAGGGATTGCTTCGACCACCCGAAGAAATCTCGATGGTGTTCAGAGATACTGCTTTGGTATCGCGAAGAATCTTATTGGATAAGATGTTGCTTTGACCACCCGAAGAATCTCAAGTTTTGTTCAGAGGTACCACTTTGGTATCATCGAAGAATCTTATTGGATAAGATACTACTTCAACCACCCGAAGAACCTCAAGTTATTCTGTTCATTTTTTTATCGCTTACTGCAATCTTGCAGTCAACTTCACTTTCTTATCAAACAAATTTCGGGGTCTTCTTGTATCTAATTGCCTTCTACCATAAAAATGAACGCCACACAACAGTTCATTCTCTTGGGTTCAAGACAATTAGATAGAGGCATCTGTCATACTCCAAACTTGTCCTACCTTTTCTCACTTTTCCTATGCCAAGATTTGTGGATGACTATTTGGCCGCTGGCCTTAATCCTCCAAGGTAGAAATTGTGGAGGTTTTCTTTTGTGAGCACAGGATCTTGCAAACAAACTCAGACTGTGGGACCAAATTGCTCAAGATAAAGATAATTGATTTCAAACTTTGTTCCAATTTCTTCTCAAGCCATACTTCAAGTGGATTTTGTGCCATTCTTTTTAATCTTTGACTTAACTTGTTTCAAGTTTGCTTCCAATTTACTGTTCAATTGGTTCCAAGCCGTTCTTAAGTCATATTTAAGTTACATTTCAAGTGGTTCATGGCATAAATAACTTGTGGACAAGACATGTGTTCAACTTGTGCAATGTTTGGAATTGTTACAAGCCATGATTTCAAGTGTTTTTCTAATTTGTGGCCAAGTTTTTAAGTAATTTTGGATACCATGAAGGATTTGTTTTCATGTCATGCTATAAGTTTCTCACGTCTTATTTGGATTTGTACAGGCCAGGTAGAGTTTACTTTTTAAAGCTATGATGGAATCTTTTCAAGTCACTTTGAGTTGTTTCTCCAAGTCATGTAGGAATGAAAGTTATATACTTTAAAGTGAAACAAATGTCTTATTTTATAAATGATAATTAAAAAAAAAAGTTGTTTTTGTATGCATACAAAGTTGGGGAAAATTTTGTATCTATTTATTCATTTAGTATTATTATATGTGCTATGTGTATGTTTATGTATTAGGTTAAATTTAGTTGCCGAATCTCGGTCCAATTTTTACTGGTTTAAATTTTGATCTATTTTTTAGTTACTTCGTATTTCTTTTCATTTATTCACGACCTTTAAGAAACTTTTAGGTTATACGTTTTAGTGACTTTGAACTCGAATAAATCATCTTTGTTCTCTTTTTCAATAAAAAAATCAAATAAAAAATGATCAATTAGACGTATGTCCCTTTGATCCTCAATCATTCGCACACAAGCCGTATAACTTGCTTGTTCAAGTGAATGTCTTCCCTTCAAAAAGTTTATATTAATAAACATAATTTTGAGTTTGTTACCTTATTGAATTAAAGAGGGGTTAATCGGATGTATATCCCTTTGATCCCAAGTGTCGGGATACAAGTTGTATAGCTTGCTTGTTCGAATGTTTGTCTTCCTTTAAAGAATCATGATTTAATTCGCTTGGGATATTTTTGTTATAAGAAAAGAAAGGATTAAAAATGATCAGTTGGATGTATATTCCTTTGATTTCACATGTTCGAACACAAGTCGTATATCTTGTTGGTCCTAACACTTGTCTTTCTCCTAAAAACAACTACAACCAGCTACCAACTTCTCTTCCACCTCAACGCGATCAACTCCTTTTTTATTTTCAAACAATGAACAACTTTCTTTCCGCCTTAACGCGGTCAAATCCTTTTTATTTAAAATCAACCAACGCACAAGATTTTTCTATCAATAACTATGTAGCTTTGAATTCTCTATCGCACTGGGAGATACGTGATAGCAAGATTCAACATCTTGTCAAGCACCTTATTGAAAAAATATTTGCCCTCTTTCTTGCTTGATTATTTTTTGCGTCATGACAATTATATTCAAATTCTCCATCACTTATAAATTCTTTTTTTTTTCTTCTTAATTTCAACTATTATTGTTTCTTGTACATTCTATACGAATAAAGAATAAACTTGTCACAAAAAATTATCACTATCATTTTATTTTATTTTTAAGCATAAAGGTTGAAGTGAAAAGTCATATTTATCGTTATGAAAAAATAATTGAAAATAATATTGTAATGATATTAGAATATTATTTACACAAGAATAGAAGATAAAGTAGACCATAAACTACACTGCCAATATTTTTTAATGACAAAACTCTTTATCTAAAATTTTATATATTTTTTTAATCTACATCAAATTAAGTTTATATACAATACATCTATTGCATAACTAAATCAACATAAGTCTCATGCTTTGGGAGATTCTGCATAAGGGGCAGGTGATGGTGCACTAAAAGGTGCATTATTTGGTGCTAGTTCAGGTCCTGCATTTGGAGAAAAACTTGGAGCCGAATTTGGAGAAAAATTTGGAGCCAAATTTGGAGGAAAATTTGGAGCCAAATTTGGTGAGTTCTCTACATCACTAGGTAAATTTGTTGATGCATCTACTGGTGGTGGTTTGCTTTCATTGTCTTCATCCTCACTGATTTTTCACAACAACATTCACATTTAGTTAATTGGTAATTATATACTTTAAAAAAAATTAAAAGGTGAATAGCTATTTTTCCATAATTCAAAGGTGGATAATCTATACAGAGCCTCCAAAAACATAAGATGTATTGTTAGAAGTATCTTAAAAATATATAAAAGAATGAAAAATGTGATATGATATGATCTTACGTTGCTTCTAGAACCCAATCAGCCAATGATCCGTCACGCAAAGCTTCCTCAGTAACCTCTTCCATAGAACTATTTCCAATATAATTTTGAGCTCCATCAATTGTTTCTTGAGAAACACCATATTCGTGTGCTTGGTCTATTAGACTTTGCCATTCATTATCTTGACACAAAATAGGATAGTATGGTAACACCACCAATGCAAACACCAAATAAATTGATAAATTTGCCACCATTTTCTTCTTGCCACTATCTTTCTTAAAATTAATTTATCATATGTGGTTGAAGAAATATGACATAACAATTTTGTTATGATAGTTTGCAATAATGTGAAGTGAAACTTTGTTTGGTTTAAATTGTATTATAATTATAGTGTGAAGTGTTATATTTGGCTTTCATGTTTACATTTAAAATGGGGTTCACACAAGTTTTAAGTATTTGACTATAACATCAAAGTTTGCTATTTTTGGTTATAGTATCAACCATGTTGCTATGTTAGGCCATCATTTCCGGCTTTGCTAATATTATTCTAGGTTTTTATAAATAGGAAATGTTAGTTTATAAAAAGGATCGGAGAGAGTATCACGTAACATGTTTATAATAAATGAATATTTATTTTTCTCTTGATTTAATGAATTTGACAAGACAATTGATTAGAATACACTATAAAAAAATATTTCACATTTTATTTATGTTGTTACCTTTTTAGAGTTGATATTGAAAATCAATCCAACGATGATGTTATTTGCAATAAAGGGAGACTCATAACTTACAATAAAAAAAATCAAACTCTTGTCACATGTTGCATATCGTAATTGTGCTTGTAATATTGTTTGAAATAAATGTCAGAATTAATCAAAATCAACATATTAAAATTGTGATATCTAAATAATATGAAGAAACTCGAGACTTATATCGAAAATATTTCACGACCTTAATTATTTTTCTTTTCTATTTAATGAAACATAGATTGTCTTTTCATAATTATGATGAATTAATAAAATATTATAATTAAAGGATTTCTTTAACCAAAATAAACTCAATGAATATCATTAATCAGGAAACGTTTAATAAAAGAAGGAGGTAAATTCAACGAATTACATCTAGGCCAAGAATTGACCGCCCTAATAAGAGAATGGGAAACCATATTCGTCCGACGTCTAATGAGCTTTACTTCAAAGTTAATAACAAGACTTTTATAGGATTAATAATAAAATAAAACTCTGAACCACCCTAATGATTGGAGTGAATGACTTGAACAAATATTTTGGGAATCACTTTCGAAAACCATATTTTCCATACTCGATTCAATGGCTACATGGATTGCTTCTTTAAGAGGCAAAGCTTCAACTTCATACACAAACATAGTTCCGAGATCCCAAGTCACATTTGCATAAATGAAATTCACAATGTGATCACGCGCATACCACCCCTATTAGAAGTGCCAATATGATTATTGAACGCCACATCCATATTACATTTCAACTATCCTTCCCTATGAGGGCTCCAAGTAGAAAGTATCTGGTGGTTATTAATCAGATCATGCACTTTCTGGGCCATAAACCATTCCTGCCACTTATTATTCATTATTCATTATTCCAAATCCGGTTACTCCAATTCTTCTAGATCTCATCTAACATGAAAGCAAATCTACCAACATCCTTCATATCCTCCTTGCTACAAATATCAAATATAAGTGATTTAGCATCATATAAATAATGCAAATGAGCATCTATAAGAATGGACAAACTTGATGCCCTTCAACAATGATTAATCTCATTATAACCAAAAAATAGATGTCAGTCATCTTTAAGGTTACTCTTGCAAATTTGACAAGTATATGGATAATGGACATGATGTTGTTGGAGTCTAGCACGAGTCAGTAAGTAGTCCTTACAAATTATGCACAATAGGTGTTTAACCCTTGGTGGAGCTTTAATATTCCATAGACTATTCCAATCCTCTCTCCCCCCCCCCCCCCCCCCCATTCCCATTCCTCCTTCGTAAGCTTCTCCACAACATGTATCCAGAATGCACACTGTACAATCTATTTTTTTCTTCCTTCCAGATCATCTTATCCTCCTTGACCTCTTCCAAAAGATGCACCGATAAGATTTCTTCAGCACCTGCACAATTAAACATTTCTCTAATAACCCTTAAATCTCATTATTTCTGTTAGTTCCATGATTCTATGATTGTCCATTGTTCTATGATTGGCTAGATTTTGGTAAAACATGATTCTACATTGATGTTAAGTAAGATGTTATAACATCTTCATCTACTGTTTAGACAGTACTGCTGTCATGTGTTTTAATCAAGATGTCGAGACAGGACTGCTGTCATGTGTTTTAATCAAGATGGCAAGACAGATGTCATGACATCTTTGTCTGGTACAGCAGGAGCTGCTATTTTATATCTCTTGACAGAGGTGTTTTGATTTGATGAGATCCTGTTGGATATACCTCATCAGTATGCGCAGGTCAAGGAGATTTATTAAGAACAAAGTGTAGATTTAATTCGAGTTCATAAAAAGGATCTTTGAGACTTTTTAGGAAATTATAAAATATTTGTTTCTACTGTTATGAATAAGATTCTGCAAAAGATTTAGAATTTGACTTGATTGCCAGACATTTTGGTAAAACTAGGTGTAATCACAAGATGTCCTACAGGATGTCGTGACATCTGTCTGTCATGAATATGTTTGTGTGTCCATATCTTTTTGTGCAAGTTGGCTGCACTTTTCTGGTACAGAATCTGCGTGTTTTTAGTGGCTTACTGTGGGCATTTCTGGTACACCTATTGTGGATCAGATTGGATTTGATATGGAGTTATTATCAGAAGTTTGGTTGAAGATTGGAAGAATGATATGATTAGATTTGATTGATCAAATCGAATCTACTGCTATTTATGAAGATTGAAATCTTCTCTTCCTTTTTGACCAGCCCAAGCCCAGTCTGCATTACTATTTAAGGAGGCGCAGAAGCAAGGAAAGTTAAGCACTCACAACAAGAAAAACTTGAGTGTAAAATAAGGGTTTAGGGTTTTGATAGTCTTTTGTGTGTGACTTTATAAGTCACCCTTTGTATCTTTGGATGCATCGTGGTAAACATGTTTAGGTTGTTGATTGTAATTTGTTAATTGTTAATTGTTCACTCAAAGCTTGTAAGCAAGAGTGTATTGTTCTTGATTAAAGTTGTTAAGCAAAATCAAGTATTATCTTGGAAGAGTGTCTTCTAAAACTTGTTCATTTGTTGTTATCACTGTTGTGATTGTGAGGGGGTGAGAGATGTCTCTTATCTAGGAGTGTCCTAGGTAGAAATTGCATTGGGTAGAGATTAAGTGAGGAGTTGTAAACTGGGAGTTTAGCTCTAAATTAATTCTACTGATAGTGGATTTCCTTCCTGGCTTGGTAGCCCCCAGATGTAGGTGATGTTGCACCGAACTGGGTTAACAATTCATTGTGTTATTTATCTTTCAGCATTTACAATTCTGCACAATTTAAATGGTTAGATAAATAGTTCTGTCAGTCTGCAGATGTTACAATAGATGTCATGACACTGTTAATTTTTAAAAGGATTTAAAATGCTCATGTTTTGTCTTTGTTCTGTATTAGCAGAGATCTATGTTCTTAACATCTCTTAGGACATATGAGATCTGCATACTAGAATTTCAATTGGTATCAGAGCAGACATCCTGTTTATTCTAAATGAGATCCTGGGACCTACTTTCTAGTGTCTTGAACAAGGAGAAGTGGTAGTTGATTTGCTTATCTTGCTAGATGTTTGAGCTACTGCTTATGGAGTTTAGGGGGGTTTGTGTTTACTTCTGCTTTTGAAGGATTTTTTGTATCTGATGTTGTGCCCTCTGATATAGGAGCTTCTGTGACATGTTGAATGTTTTTCCAAAGGAGGAGTGGCTACTTCTGTATGATGTCCTATAATATGTTCTGACATCTTGTTTATGGCATGTTGAAGATGTTCTTTTTGTGTTTCCGCTGCATGTTTTTCTGATGAAAGAACTCTGGTAGCCCTGGGAGAAGATTGGCCTATATACAGTTTGGTGTATGGCTGTGGTAGGTGTGTAGATGGTTGGAAGATGGTGTTTGTTGCTGCTCTGTTTAGTCTGAGAAGATGTTGATCCTGTTGGATGCTGTTTTGTTTGGGTTGTTTCTATTTTTATTCTACAGGTTGATGAATGTTGCAGTTGTGTTGTTTGTGTGCCTGGGCTATTGCTTGTGTGCTTGGGTTGTTCTATTGCGTATTACATGTTGCTGAAGGCTGTTTTAAAGAAGATAGTGGGAGGTGATTTATTTTTACCGCTCATGACTTGCAAGGGTTCTATCAACAGAGGAAGTCATAGGCAGGTTGAGTCAAGGGCGTCAGCCTTGATGTTTCAACATTAAAGATTTAATGTTCAACCAACTGTGAGTAGAGATTATGCAAGATCTTGTTGATTCAAAGAGTGATTATCTGAAGCAAAGGAGATGTAGCTGATGATCTTGGTACCATTTACATGTGTGTTTGCATTTTTCCTCAGCTTGGACCTACAGAGGTACACAATTTTTCTAAAAAGTTTCCTGGCAAGAAACTTGTCTAAAGAAGTAAAAGTTATAGATTCCATCATCTTGATGAATTGACCTTAGATCAGTTTATTTTGTAATAGAGTGCAGTAGGTGTCAAGGATAAGTGGCGGTTATCTTTGACGTCCTGAAGAAGTCTCTACTTAAGGAAAACGGGAGTCCTTTTGTAAAGATCTTTTGTGACTAATCTTCTCTAAATAATCAAGCCTTGGTTGGTAGAGGAGTTTCTGAAGCAGATGCATTTCAAGGATTTTGTGGTACAATAAAGCATAATAGAGGTTGTCTACTCAAACTTGATACCATTAATAAGTCTATGTGATCATGGAACTCTTGTCTAATAGAGGTTGTCTACATAAATATTAGTGTTGAACTTATTTGTGTACACCGCTTTAAGTTTTAGCAACTTGACATAGTTGTTGGTTTGTCTTAGTTGAGTTGTAAATTCAACTATCAATAGAGTTGTTATTGAAGTTGATCATTAGGGGTTATTGATTGAGAGAAAGTGATTTCATTTATCATATTTAGGGGGGCTCCTAAGTAGAAAGTCAATAGGATCAATAATAGACATTGAACATCATGGGGTTAATGTTCCTATAAGACTAATTGTACTAATTTGAAGTAGTGAATTTCCTTTCTTAGGTATTATGCCCTCCAAACGGAGGTGTTATTTACATCAAACTGTGTTATCAATCTCTTGTGTCATTTTACTGCTTTATGGATTATGATATTATTGTTGTTGTATTGTTGGCATACTGGTTTAACAAGTTAGACACGTTATCCTAACATCGTGTCCAACAGTTCAAACTGTAATAAAGCGGCAAGAAGCGAATATTAAGTTTTGGAAGGATTTTCTCCGGGATTTATATCATCTCCACGAGGATCGATGCGAGAGAAAGAATTTCGTTCAACGATCTCTGTGTTTCTAAGCTTGTGGTGATTAAATTTGTTGAAAGATCAAAGGTTCCCTAAATAAAGGCAGAAAATATAAAGACGGAAAATAAAAAGTAAATACTTTAAAATAAATGGAGCATTGTTGAGATTGGATTTCATCAATTGATAAAACATACATTCTTCTGACCCGTTAAACATAAATCAATCATTCGTCTAATATCCTCATGTATCACCCATAACAAAGGTAATGTCTAACACAATGTCGAGAGAACAACTGTATTGTCTCATTGGTGATGTCTCACGCAACTTAACAACATATAGCATTAAGAACTAATAATTATGCAAATATTAAGCCTAAATTTATGTCTAGAATCTAGAACCTAACAAGTAATCATCCTAGATCCAGATCTGATGAGTATATGTCTATAGTGGTTCAAATCAAAGAGAAACAGATAAACAAAGATGACACACATATCAGATAAATGATTGCGTTATATAAAACACCATGATCAGAATATGTATGTACACTTAACCCTTTTTACATGTATTCAACTAATTTCCCAAATGTAAGTGAACATAGTTTCTCATCCCTATTATCACGCATTCTCACGATATCGTATTGATCACTACTCATGCTAATAATCAACACAATAAAATAAAAGTGATACTAATGAATATCAAGTTACAGGACTATGTCAAAAGTTTGCTCATTGATAGATGAATATCTTAGATCTAAGATTTGAAAAGGTTTTGCCAATACCCACAAA
This sequence comes from Lathyrus sativus, assembly GCA_963859935.3. Taxonomy (NCBI): domain Eukaryota; kingdom Viridiplantae; phylum Streptophyta; class Magnoliopsida; order Fabales; family Fabaceae; genus Lathyrus; species Lathyrus sativus. Next base: position 7,108,272 of record OZ012740.1, read on the forward strand.
TAAGAAATCAAAGAGAAAATCAATATTGAATCAAAAATAAGTTCACAATACATAGATTAGATGAAACATATAAATTATCAATAGATTACATCCAAACCCAACAAGAGATTGAAGCACTTACTCAAAGATCAAGCTCTGAGTTGCTTCAATTTGTGCTTCTCCCTCTTAGGGTTTGTGTTTCTCTCTCTAGAATATGCTTGGAATAAAGAGAGAGAAAGTTTCAATACTGAAAACATATGTTATAAAAGTTATGTTCTAAAAAGTAAGAGAAAGTAATTAAATAGTATTACAAAAACTGTCATGTTCTCCTAGCGAACACCTTCTTCGCACTACGAAAACCACTTTTAGGCACTTGAAGTACCTCTGAATAGTTAAACCGCCCTTGAGAGAATATCTAAGTTCGTAATCTGAGCAATTCTTAGCACAACGAACTTCTTCACTACAAGTTTGCATAGCGAACTTATGGTCATTTTCCCACTGCCTATAATATGAGATGGTTCGTTGGGGTTTTGCCAGGAGCTCGCACAATGAATATTTGCTTTCACCTTTCTTGTGTTTGCACAACGGACATGCTGATTCCTCTTCTCTTCTTTGGCTTCCTTGTCAATTCACTTGTGTCTTAATCTTTGATGTTTTATGCCTAAATCCTGCACAATAACACACATATCAAAGCATCCAAAGGTATTTGCAATATAATTGAAGAATCACACAAGAACAATAAATAAATTCATTAAAACATGAGAAATGAGTTGAAAAATGCCAAGAAAGATGGTTCAATTTAAGTAATATTTTACACTTAACACCAACATCAGTCCCCTCAAGAACCAAATTTCAGTTACATGGACAAATGTCAAAGCAAATGTTTCACGACCTGTGATACATTTGTCTCATTTTGGTTGCTTAGAGCGCAAGTATTATGAGAGAATTCTCACACATGATTTGTTTCCTTATTTGTTTGATTATTTGTGAGCTTTTTTGAGTTAGGAAATAATTCTCAAAAGATCACTTAGCATGACCAAATCAGATTAATGAAGATTTGATTTATGATTGATTACAAATCATATTTAGTTGGTTTATGGGGAAACACTTTTTATTTTACTCCAGTCGCAAGTATTATCAAAACCCTAAAGGTTAAGCAGCTAAATTCAATGCTATTTAAGGAGTTCATCTCCTTTATAAAGACTTAGAACTTCAGAGAAAATATTTACTCTTTAGGAGACTTTAGTTGATTATTGTTTTTATAGGTTGTAATACTCTATTCCTATATATTAATTTTATAAGCTTGAGAGCAGAGTATTTGTGTGTGTCACTATTCTATCTTTCAATCTTTCTGTATCTGAATAATCACTCGGGAGAGTGCTCGAGTGAAAACAAGAGGTGTTTCAGATTCAGGGGGAGTCTGATGGAATCTTCACGGGTAGAATTAGTAAAGCGACACTAGACAAAGAGAGTTATGATAAGATCACTTGTACTTATGACTATTATGAGTGTAGTTCTTTCTACAGGGAGTCCATAATAGAAGTTCATGGATAATATTAGGAAAAAACACATTGAGCCAAGAAGGTTTAACTAAGGCAATTTGTACTTTTGACTATTAAGAGTGAATTTCCTTTTATTGGGTTAACGTCTTTCGGACGTTGGTGATTTTGCACCAAATCAGATTACCATTTCCTATGTTATTTATTTTTGCATCAATTATGTTTGTTGTATAATTATCTTGTCATACACATTGTGTTAGGCATTGTGTTTGGCATATTTACGTCTGAAGAATATAATTTCAATGTTGATACTCATTTAAGTTTTTACTTTTCAATTTTGACATTGAAGTTTAATTCAATAACTAGGATTCTTGAAAGAATATTTATCAGCGAGTAAAGCAAAAAGATAAACAAATAGTCTTTTATTTCTAATGGATAATTTTAATTTTGCACTCACATTGCATTTAGTGGAAAATACAATTATTAAAACACATTTTCAATCTCTTGTCTTTAGTTTGGAGCTCGTATGATTCCTTTAATTACGAAACGATTCATATTAGTCTTTTAACTTAATTAAAATATTATACATTAGTCATTTACATTCACTGCACTAGTCAAAGTAAGAAAATTGAGTACATTATATAATGACATGTATTTATTTAGGTGGATTCTCAATACACCTTTAATGTTTCTCCCAAAACCTATGAATTTTTAAAAATACTCTTACTCCTTGTCTATATAGTATAATCCGCACACACCTCATGCAATGATGTTCATGTGAACTCAACAGGAAATGACCAAATGAACTTGTCCATATATTAATATCCGAACACACCATCTGCACAAAAATATCAAGAGAATCTCTTAATATAACACAAACAAATATTTCCCTCCCCATTAAATAACATTTCAAAAAACATTATAAACATATTGTGACTATCATTATTTGAAATATCACTCATGTCTAGGAAAAAAATCCAATCTTAACCCTCACCCATTCAATTTTTTCTTGTCAATCAATTTCAGGCATTCCTTGAAAATTATTGCAGCATTTTTGTAACTTTAATCTCTTCACTTTCTCACATTACTTCTAGTTAATATTGACTTATGTTCCTTTCATTTTTAACTTTTATTTAATGTACATTTTCTCTGATAAAAATGTTTAATGAATATGCATTGACAATATAAAAGTATAAAATGGTTTTGCATTGACAATATAAAAGTATAAAATAGTTTTACGTTGTCGTCCATTATGAAATTACCAATATTTTACGCCATCCAACTAAATTTAATATATCTAAGTGATTTAGCATAATATGCAATCTTATTGAATGAAAATGTAAAATTATTTTAAACTGATAGTTTATCTACAAATATTTCCACAGCGACATAGAGAGACATCGTGGTGGTGCGAGATTCTCAAACCACACAACTAATTCCTCTTTCGATGACAATTTGGTTCCTCTTCTAACACCAAGTTGACTCTCACAACATAGGTTTATTTTCAGATCTTTATTGCTTTTGTTGTTGCTTCATGGATGTGTATTACTTAACTGAATATGTTTCTTTTAATTAACATCATTGAACCACACTCATGTTTTGCTTGCTCCTTCCTCATTCTATAATCTTTCAAATGAGTTTGAATAATTTTGTTGTTTGTGTTAGTTTTATGTTACGAGTTTTGTTAGGGTTTTCAATTCGAAGGTTCAACATGAGAGAGCATTTTTTAACATTAGGAACTTTTCTTTAGGAGTGACACACCTTGTGAGTTACACCACATTCTCGCCCAAAACCTTAAGGTGATAAGTGTGTGAATTCTCTCACTTATAAATGCTAAAGTCTCCACTTTTCTAATCAATGTAAGACTTCCCCCACTTTGTTTCTCAAAGTTCTTAACTAACGTTTTTCCTTTTTTTCTCGACATTCCCCCTCAAGTGTGAGTCTATCCATAATGCCCCCCTTCACGCAAAAACTCTTTTATCCACATACATTTGTACCATGTTGACACTATTCAACAATACACCTCCAACCTACCACTTGTGGGGAGTATTATCGATACACGCAAGTCAGTCCCTCACTATAACCAAAGGCTTCTGACACCACTATTGGAATTAAACCTTGATATTAGAGATAATCTAAATCAATATTGTTGAACAATAATCAATCTATCTAATTGATCGTGCCTCTTGTTCATTGCCTTTTGATTGAGTGAATCAACCATACCTTGGTTGCAAGATGATTCCATTTTGCACATATATTTGAATAGATGAAAGGAAAGAGTAAATTCAGATTACAGAAAAATACATAATTTTTTAGAAATAAGAATAATGTATTGCACAATGCAACTGCACTGAATTGTATTACATAAGTGTTTAAGGTTATGAGTTCTTTATCACTACATAAAGTCTTATTTTATATACTTATAATGAGATTATTTGCACTCCAAGTAATCTCAAAATAACTAACTCAATTGTTACACGAAATAAAATTAAGTTCAACTTTGTTGAGTTCTAGCTAATTGGACTCTATTGAAAATACACATTCTTAGACTTTGTCAAAGTAAACTTCTTTAACAACTTCATACACACTTCGACAGTATCAAATACAATCTTACTTAACACAAAGACTTACATTTTTAACATACCATCTAATTCAATGTGTTTAAGTTATCTGCATTCATCATTGCTCTCAATATTTTGAACAATTCGACATGCACGACCTTCATCATTGTATCTTCAATTTGATTATTTGATCTACAATTTCTAGGCTTAAACTTCCATTCATTGCATGTTCTTTTAGATAGTGAATGTGCTTGCTTCTTTTACATGCTATCAGATTCTTCGCTAGATTGATAATAGATATGTTCTCGATCTTCGTGGTCATTGCTCCATGATTCTTCCTTGTAATTTCTTCGACCAAATTGGTCATCCATGTTTCTTGGCATGCACATAGATAGATTGTTATGTATCCATCCCACATGACGATAATCATACAATAAGTTCCTTTCTTGAACTCTAAGAAACTGGTGCACCGCCTAACATGAACACTTATCCAACTGTGAATTTTCTATCCTCAACATAACCACACCAACTAGAGTAAGTGTACCCCCCAAGTTTGCATTATTTTACTTCATCTACTGCAATAAACAAAATGTCATAATATATTTTTCCTCTGAGGTACCTTAGAATCCTCTTGGTGGTTGCAATATGTGGCATTTTTGGCTTCTACATGAATCTACTCACCATGCCTACACTATAGGCTAAATTAGGCCTTGTGTGACAAAGATATATTAATCATCCAATAAGTCTTTTTTAGTGTGTTAGATTGACGTCATCTTTAGTGGAATCTTTCGTCAGTGGCAATCTTGGTTCAATTGGTGTCAAAATGGCATTGCAATCCCACATCTTAAATATCTTGAGTATTTCACATGCATATCTTCTTTGATGCAGGATCAAACCTCTACTATTCTTGTAGAATTCAGTACCAAGAAAGTATGAGATATTTCCCAAGTCAAACATTTAAAAATCCATGCTTAAGTCATATTTGAAATCTTCAACCTCCTTGCAATTGTCCGTTAACAACATATCATCTACACAGAGACAAAGTATAAGAAACTCACTTTTGCTTCTTCTGACATGCACACCATGCTCAATTACGAACTTTATAAACTATTTCTCCCTTAGAAACTATCTATATTCTTGTTCCAAACTCTTGGAGTTTGGTTGAGTCAATACAGGGCTTTATGCAATATGTACACTTTTCCTTTTTGGTTTTGCTTTACAAAACCAATTGATTATGTTACATAAACCTCTTCATTTGGAGGGCCATTTAGTAATGCATGTTTCACATCCATCTGACAAACGGACCCATTATTCATGTTTGTTAGACCAACAACTAACCAGGTTGTTTCAATTATAGCAACTGATGTAAAAACTTCATCGTAGTCAATTCCTTATTTCTGAAGAAATCCCTTTCCTACTAGTTTTTCCCCGTGTCTAGTTACTTCTCCCTTTGGATTCAAATTCACATTGTACACCCACTTCATGTAACCTGCCTTCTTACATTATGGCAATTCAACTAGTGACTATGTTTTGATGACTTTGATGGACTTCGGTACCTCAATCATGGTTTGCATCCACTTTGAGTCTTTCAATGCCCTACCTTCATTGACGAGCTAAGTATATGCGTATAAGGAATAATGTACTAGCTCAACTTCATCATTAACCACACCATTTTATGTGATCACACATTCCTACAACCTTTCAAGCATGTTTCATGTTCTTTGAGGTCTGTTTGTGCCTGCTTAACCTCTGGTTTCTTCTTGTCGAACTTCTCTGTCAGCTTCACTAGTTGGTCCATCACATATGATTCTTACTAAATCATTCTTGATGCTATCGATCCAGTCCCATTACTTAAGCCCATCAATGATCATGTCCCTACCGATAACACCTTTCTTATTCACTGGGTCGAACAATCTGTATTCACTAATTGAGTGATATCATATCAGGATCATCTGGCTTGACTTGTCATCGAGTATTATTCTCAACTGACCAGACTTATGTTTACATGCTATGGATCCAAACACTTTTAAGTGGCCCATGCTAGGTTTGACACCAGGAAAACATTATTCTGACGTAATACCTTTCAGCCTCTTTGTCAGATATGTGTTTAATATATAAGTTGCAATGGATGCAACCTCACCTCATAACTCATTTGGTAAGTGTTTTCCTTTTAACATACTTCTCACCATATGCATAGTGGTTATGTTCCTCCTTCCAAAAGTACCATCTTGTTGAGGAGTATATTGTAACAACCCGATTTTTAATAACTGATTAATTATACTAGTTAGTTGGTTTGTATGGTTTAAGTGAATTGTTGGATTTAACTGATTTATTCTATTTGGTAGAATCATGAGGATTTATCAGATGTTTTCTAACCAATGTCAAGATGAGATATTTTATGAGAAAATGAATTGACAAATATTTTAAGAGGAGAAATATATTGGAGAGAAATAGAAGGGCAGGACATATATATATATATATATATATATATATATATATATATATATATATATATATATATATATATATATATATATATATATATATATATATATATATATATATATATATATATATATATATATATATATATATATATATATATATATATATATATATATATATATATATATATATATATATATATATATATATATATATATATATATATATGGGGGAAGAGGAACGACAATGAAAAATATAGAAAACATGAAAGGAAAGTGGAGGAAGAAGAGAAAGTAGAAGGAAAAATAAGGAAAAGCTTGGAAAAGCTCAAGAACGACTTCTAGCTTCCGATTAATCGAGGTAAGGGTGTGAAATCTTACTATCTTAATCAATGTGTACGATTATGTATGTGTGTGTTGGATTTGTTGGGGTTTTTTTACTCATTTTCCATTTAGGGCAGAAGTTGGTTCAATCGGTAAAGACGGTGTTTTATAGGTTAGAATCGAGAATGAACGAAGTAGTTTAGTCGGGTAGCATTGGGCTAAGCCTACTGGGGTTGATTTGTACTGAATCGATTGGTTTTGTGAGGTTTGGGCTTTTGGACAGCCATGGGGGTTCTGATCTCGCAGGTTCGCCAGGCGAATGGCAGCGAGGCTTCTCCAGGCGAAGCCCAGCAAACGGTAGCGAATCAAGTCAGAACCAAACACCATGTCTTCGTTGGCAAGTTCTCCAAGCGAATGAGTGTGGTGAAGGTTCGCCAGGCGAGTGTGCTAGTGAGTAATTCCAGAATACATCCCAGTGGTCTTCGCTGGCAAGTTCGCCAGGCGAACGGGTAGCGAAGGTTCGCTAGGGGCTTCGCCAGGCGAAGGTTAGCGAACACAACAACATGTTTTCTTTTCTTGTGCTTTCCATTCGTGGATTGATTGTGTGGTTTGGTTGCGATCATTCCTTGTCTGAGATGACTAATTATATGATGTTATGTGTGTTGTGGGTAGTCGTATGGCGTGAATCCTAAATTATGAATTGATTGTGAATATGTGGCCTTTTGGCATATGTGACGCATTGTTTAAATTGATTGAAAATGCATGATGGATGTGATTGAGTTTATTGCCGTTTGACACGATACTTGCAAGTGCATATTGCTCGTATGTGACGTATGATGATTGTAAATGTGAACCATGTTTAAATATTATGAGTGCATAATGAATATATGTGATTAACGTGATGAATGCATGGGTATGTTTGTAAACATGTGTGCATTTCAAGAATGTCATGAGTCATGTTGCATGTGAAGCATCATAGTATGCATTCTTGTGTGTCTGATTCCTCGGAGAATCTGCAGAACCTCGTGTGCCCTTGTGGAGTGTGAGCGATGGTTATTTTATTGATCCCTTTGAGGATTTGCAGAACCTCGTATGTTGCGATGGTTATATTGATTCCTCGGAGAATCTGCAGAACCTCGTGTGCCCTTGTGGGGTGTGAGCGATGGTTATTATATTGATTCCTCGGAGAATCTGCAGAACCTCGTGTGCCCTTGTGGGGTGTGAGCGATGGTTATTTTATTGATCCCTTGGAGGATTTGCAGAACCTCGTATGTTGCGATGGTTATATTGATTCCTCGGAGAATCTGCAGAACCTCGTGTGCCCTTGTGGGGTGTGAGTGATGGTTATTTTTGGTTCTTCAATTGAACCTACTGAATTGAGTCGGTACCGCATTTGCATCTGCATAAAGTCGTGAGTCGGTCTCTATGAGTTGCATGATTCATCTTTATATGATGCATTGGTGAAATAAACATGAATGTAGATGTTTATGTGAATTAGCAATGGAATAAACATGTTGTAAATGTTTATATGAAAATGATGTGAATTATAGAAGTATGATTGTATATGCTTATATGATTTGCGGTAAATGAAACATAATGTATATGTGATTGTTAGGAGAAGTGTACATATGTGTGTGTGTGTGTATATATATATATATATATATATATATATATATATATATATATATATATATATATATATATATATATATATATATATATATATATATATATATATATATATATATGTTGATGTGGGAGTGGTGAGTGTGTGAACTGATTGAGAAATGTGGCATATAAGTATTTTATGGTTGTTTATATACATAATTATATGCATTGTTATTATGGTAATATTTCTCACCCTTCTGCTGTTTTATGATGCTCTATGAGGCATTGCAGATTAGGATTGCTGGAGGTGTATTTTGGAGTATAGTTCCTTTTCTCTTAAGTCGGTCGCTCTGATATGTAACGTCGGGTAGCTAGGCTTGTAGAGTATCATTGTGATACATTATATATATATATATATATATATATATATATATATATATATATATATATATATATATATATATATATATATATATATATATATATATATATATATATATATATATATATATATGTAATAGTTGATGATGTTTGGTAAACTGTGATTGATGTTATGAACAACCTAATGACGTGTACTTGTATTTCATCATGTCTTAAGTAATTCAATGTTTTAGTCTTCCGCTTTAACAAAAAACATGAATATGCTTATTTTAAGAACCATGCGTTTATTCTTTTTAGTTGAGATTTACCCCTTTTGAATTATTTCTTTATAAACATTAATATTCATGTGATCGTTTCGTGAGTAATGTGACACACTTCTTTTATACCATGAAATAAATATACTCTGATGGAATTTTTAATTCGTGCCTAAATGATTTAATTGTGTTATTTGGGGGTATAGAAAGAAGGTGTTACATTAAGTGGTATCAGAGCAGGTCGGTCCATCCGACCAAGTTGTCTAATGTTGGTTGTTCTCTTGTACGCGACATGTGTGTGAAACACTGTTGGTACGTGTTTGTTATCTAGTTTTCGTCTGCAGAAGTTGGAATGACCCAAGTGGGGGAGAACTTGTGCTTCTCCAGGTTGCTGCAAAGTGTGGAGTTGTAGCTCAGTGTGGTTGAATGCCCCTACTGTTTGGTAAAAATGGTTTATACCCCATCATGATTTCGGCTGTCTATTGACAAATTGAGGAACTGATCACCCTTAATCTCTTGTTGATAGTAGTTTGGATTGTGTTGGATAGGATGGACGTGTCTTGCAAGCTTAGATGGCGTGAGCAGTGAATTGTCTGGAGTTCAGCTGGGTGCTTGAGAATTGTTTGGGCGGGTCGGCTCAGAATAGTGTTGAAGTGTTTGAATTTTGATGGAAATCTTCGAGTTATAATGGAAGTGGGAAAGTTGGTGATTTGCCGATTGATTGTGGTTGTTTGAAGAGTTATCTTGACAAGGTAGTGATTAGCAGCCAGAACGTGAAGTGGAGTTGTGACCGACTCAGTTACGGGAACCGGTCCGAGAGTGAGGACTCCATATGGTATGTTTGTTTGGATGGACAAGGATTGAATCGAGGAAGTCCTGGGCATAGAAAGTTGTTTTGGTGTTTTTGTCGTAACAGGAGAACCGTAACTCGGAATTACGCACGATTCGAAGCGTTGGAAAGCTAGTACAAAGATCTAATGATGTTGGAGTATTGGGATGAAATTAAGTTAATTATTGAAGGACTATTTTTGGATTTTGTTGTAGATGCAGAGCGTGTGGTGTGTGTTTCCACCATAACTTGCGAGAGTGAGTATCCGTTTGGCATGAGATTTTCCCTACTTGATGGAGCGAGGAAATGGTTGTGTTAACCTATGATATTTTTGTGTATTCAAAGAAGATATGTAATCATGTTGAGCATGGGGAACTTAAGTTATCAGTGTGAGAGGGAAAGCAGTTTTTATGCCAAGGCGAATAGGGTTTCAAAGAGTTTCGGAGAGCTGTCAACAACTCGTTTGTAAATTCTTACCGAAATTCAGCAGAATTGTTTATCGTGGTTTGTGATGCCTCGTGGGTATGTTTGGGAGTTATGTTAAGTGCAACATCAGTGAATTTAGTTGCTTGAAGGTAATTTAAAGTATATAAGAGGAAATATCTGACAAGTGACTTAGGGTTAGTTGTTGTTGTGTGTTTGTACTGGAGTTTGGGAGCCTCAATTGTTTAGTTGAGATTTGAGATGGTTAATGATCTTACGAGCTTAAGGTATTTATTGGGTTTGAGAAAATTGCATGGGATGCAGAGGAAATAATATGGACTTCGTATGGAGTTGAGCTTTGTATGATGAGACTGATTATTGGTATTCTCGATGGGATTCGAGAAGGTTGGAATTCTAATTGGAGTTAATAGATTGATTGAGTTTAATGGAATGAAGTCGAAGGGCTGAAGCTATTCTTATGTTGCTTTGCTTAAAACATTTTTTACACACATCACTTGGAATGTTGACTTCTGGTAAATTTGAAACCATGTTCTTTTTCTTCAGGTTCCTAGTGCCATTAAAACTCATATGACCAAGTATGTATTGCCATAATCATTCATCCTAGCTAGTTATAGTTTCCAGACACCTGTGTTCCAACGCATCAAGTTCGAACCAGAAGGTTCTATCATGAGACATGAGATCCTACAAGATTAACTTGTCACTTAAGTTTAATACTATCGTCATCTTATTTTCAATCACCACCTTATAGTTCTTCTTGATCAATTTACCTATACTTAACATATTACTATTAATGACAGGTATGTACAGCGCATTAAAGATCAACATTTGTTTGCCATCCTTCCTCATGATTAAAACATCACCAGTACCTTCTGCACTTAGGGTATTGTCATTAGTAAATTTCACCATGTTCTTCATTGAGGGATTAATGTTAATGAACCAATCTCTCCTTCTAATCATGTGTGATGAGCAGGCTGAGTCGATATACCTCTGATCTTTGAATCTTTCTTCTTCTTTTGTTGTGGCCATAAACAATACGTCATTTTCTTCTTGTTTTGCAAGTCTTGCATCACTTTCTTGATCTTCTTTCTTACCTCCTTGACATTGACTTGCATAATGTCCATACTTCTAACTGTTATAACACTGAATAAGGCTTTTGTCAGATTTTCTTCTATCACCTATTTCTCTACCTGCAACACCAACTTTCTTTGTGATTGCTTTGGGTTAAAGATTGTATCTGATTTGATGAGCTACATTCTTGTTAGTTTCCTCTACCAGTCAAATTACTGTAGCCTCATATACCTTTATTTCCATTCCATTTTTCTCTGCCTTTCTTATCTTTAGTTGATCGTGCTTGTAGAGCCACATTACTCTTTGTCTTGCTTGCAAATTATTCAACCATTTTTTATTTGTGGGATTCAAGCGTCCCTTGAAGTTTTTGTTTTGTCATGATTGACAGGTTATTCGATTCTTCTATGGCTACTACCACATGATCGAAATTTGAAAGCAATGACCTTAAGAACTTTGTAACTTTCGATCTTGATGTTAACACTTCTCCATACATTTTGATTTGATTCATCGATCTCAGTACTCTGGTGAAGAAATCAATAACACTTTCGTTTTTTTCCATAGCAATTCATACATTCTTTTGTGAGATTGTAACCTCATTCTTTTTACCTTCTCTGCACCTCCAAAAGATTTCTCTAAGATATCTCATGCGTCATTTGATGAGTTTACACTCCTAACCTTTTCAAAGTTGTATGGATTAATGCATTGATTGATTATAAAGAGAGCTTTATAATATTTTCTCTTCAAATCTTTATGTGCAACATTTTGTTCATCCATAACATTCTCGCCAATTGGTGTTACTCCATTCTTCACAAGATCCAAAACAACTTGAGAGCAGAAGACAACCTTCATCTGCTTACACCAATTATCATACTTCTTGCCATCAAAGATGAGAAAATTTGCTGGAAAATGCCCATTCAGATGAGAATTCATTGTTATATGCTTAAGAATCACAACCAATTCTCTAGATACCAGATGCTAGGGTTTTCAATTCTGGGGTTTAACACGAGGGAACACTTTTTTTTACATCAGGAACTTATCTTTAAGAGCGACACACCTTGTGAGTTACACCACATTCTCACCCAAAACTTTAAAGTGATGGGTGCGTGTGAGTTCTCTCACTTATAAATGCCAAAGTATCCACTTTTCTAATCAACGTGAGACTTTCCCACACTTTGTTTCTCAAAGTTATTAACTTACATTTGCTTTTTTTTTTCAACAGGTTCTGCCATGGACGACATGTTCCAACGTGATAACAAGTTATATGGATATTTTCTTCAGATTGATTTCAAATTGGTGATCACGCATCGAGTTGTTTGTCAATGGACTCGCCTTTGTGATGGCGGTCAATTAATTTTCCAATTTCAAAGGTTCAATTTTGTTGGACTTGTATCTAGTTTCGATGCTCATAATCATTCTTTTTTGGCAATTCAGTTTTTCCATCGCTAAGTTTACTGGATTATGCACTTGGCGTTTGTATGCTTGGTGGTATATTATTTACTTTTTGTTAGGTTGATACGTAACACTCTTTTAGGTTGATTTTAACATTTTTTATGTTTGTACTTTTTTCTTTTTCGAAGTCTTTTTTTTTTAAGTCTCTTATAACTTTTAGTTTTTAATATACGAGAAAATAATATTGAACGGTAATGTAAAATAATTTTATGTCCTCAATTAATCAACTGACCAACTGACGTGTATCTCACCAAATCAATATTTTAAAATTATATTGATGATATAATAAATTAATAAATTTTTATTAGATAATAGTGTAAAACTATAACGTGTATCTCACCAAATCACATTTGTATTTTAAAATTATATTGATGATATAATAAATTAATAAATTTTTATTAAATAATAGTATAAAACTATTTTACATTGTGATTGTCAGAATATCTTTAATCTCATTGTCAGAATATCTTTAATCTCATAATGTATTTAAGATATTGCATATGGTAATTCATCTTTTTACCAATTGCCTAATAAATATTGATTAAGCGATTATTTGCATATTCTTTTACTTCAAAAAAATAAAATAAAATAAAGTTTCACATTTTTTCAAGAGTAAAATGAATATATTCTCAAAATATAATTGTTTATTTAAATACATAATTCTTTTATAGTTAAAAAACAATTATTTTCAACATATTTATATGTTTAGTTGGGTAGAAATGGCGCCATATACACCGCGCAAGTGCAGAGACACAGTGTTTCGTTTCTTCGCAGCATTGTTCTCTTCTTCTCGCCACCATGACAGACGGTCATCTCTTCAACAATATTACTCTCGGCGGCCGCGGTGGCACGGTCAGCTCTCTCTCTCTCTCTCTGTCCAACTTTATTACTTCCATTTCAACTCTCTTCCCTCAAATATTCCTTTACTTCCCCTTTTTCAAAACCCTAATTGCTCCAACTACCCTCTCAGTCACCAAAACTTTCCCTATTTTGTTCCCTTTTCAAAATCACATATCCCAACCTTAGGGTTTTCTCCTCTATTTTACATGTCTCTCCTTTATCGTTAATCTCTAGTGTTTTTATTTATTGTTATTAATCATTTTAGTGTAGAAAACTGTATTTTTATTTTCTAAGTATGTTGATAATTTCGTTTTTAGTAAGATTTATTGAGAAATTGGAAGCTATTAGATATATAAACGGATGAAAAATAAAATTAGCTGTATCTGAAAATGAGGTGAATTTATTTAATGCTGGATTGGATCATATTAATGCTGTTATTATGTCCAGTTTACTTAAGATCCATCTAGTAAGTATTGTATTAGCAGTTATGTGTAGGTTTTATCAATTTCATTTGCTAATATTAAAATGATAAATATTGATAAAAGGAGAAGAGAAATGAAAATTTATTGTAAATTTGTGAATAGGTGGTTGAAGATAGCAATTGTTATCTATGATGCTTATGTTCATGTTATTGTGGTTGCAGAATCCGGGGCAGATAAAAATATATTCTGGAGGGATTTTATGGAAGAGACAGGGAGGTGGTAAATCGATTGATGTTGATAAGTCGGATATAATGGGTGTTACATGGATGAAGGTTCCAAAGACTAATCAACTTGGTGTTCAAATTAAAGATGGGTTGTTCTACAAATTTACTGGTTTTCGTGACCAGGTTGTTCTCTCTCCTCCCCCTTAATTTGCAATTTACATAAGTTTGATGTACAAATAGGAATTCAATTATCTCGTTTGGTTTGTTTTTTATTTATTCTTGTTCTTTTGATCAACACTTTGACTGATCTAAAACATTAATGATTTGGACTTGGATTTCTATCTATTACTATTTCTTATGTTGATATTTTATACTTATTTGGCAGGATGTTGTAAGCTTGACCAATTTTTTCCAAAACACCTTTGGCATAACTGTTGAGGAGAAGCAACTTTCTGTTACTGGGCGCAATTGGGGAGAAGTTGACCTAAATGGTTGGTAATATTTACACGAATGACCTTCAGTGTTTTACTATTTTCAAAGGAATTTAGTTGAAACCATTCAGTTTGTAATTGGAGTGCAGTGCATTCCCTTTGTAAATTGCAGGGTAATTTACTTATAGCTTTATGTGAAGAAAGACCTGGAACTTATGTGCTGTTGTTTTTTGTACCATATTTCAAGTTGATTTTCTTCTTCTATACGTCTGAAATGAATCTAAATACTACCTCCAATCTGGTATTTACATCTAGTGCTATTTAAACTGAGAGGTTGATAAGGCAGGAATTTGTTTTTTTTTTTGGGTGGGAATGGGGTTTGCTTCTCAAACAGGAACTTAATCTCATCCACGAATGCAGTCTTTCCCTTCACGGTGGATCTTTTTTTATGGAACTGACTTGACTGCCTCTATATGGTTATACTACTAGTAGATGTCCTTATGCTTCTATTTCCATTTCAGGAAATATGCTGGCTTTCATGGTTGGTTCAAAGCAAGCTTTTGAGGTGTCTTTAGCAGATGTCTCTCAAACAAACCTTCAAGGCAAAAATGATGTGATATTGGAGTTCCATGTGGATGACACAACCGGAGCAAATGAGGTAAATCTATATAGTCTTGTGAGTTTTAGAAAATTCTTACTGTTTAGAACAACTTGCAGCTGATTAAAAGTAAATGTTCCTCATCCAAATTTGGGCTTGAATAGCATTGTAGGCTGCAGTTAGTAGGGTCGTTTTGGAAGTGCATTGTTTTGGTCTAATATTTTTTTTGTTACGATCTCAGAAAGATTCTTTGATGGAGATGAGTTTCCACATACCAAGTTCCAACACCCAGTTTGTTGGTGATGAAAATCGCCCTTCTGCTCAGGTGAGTTTGTTCGTGACTTTAATAAATATCATCTTATAATAAATTATAAGTAACTGACATTTGGAAAATCATTTTGGTACAAGGTTTTCCGTGATAAAATAATGTCTATGGCTGATGTTGGTGCTGGAGGGGAAGATGCTGTTGTTACATTTGATGGTATTGCAATCCTTACACCAAGGTAATATCTTTAAGTGCACAACATGTATCATTCAACTATTTGAACTTATCACTATCTTGCACGCTTCTGCTGTATTACATTCTTTCAAGAAAAACATTAATATGTAAAAGTTGAAATTTGCTTTATTGTGCAGAGGACGATACAGTGTTGAGTTACACCTGTCATTCTTGCGACTTCAAGGACAGGCTAACGATTTCAAAATCCAGTACAGCAGTGTGGTTCGCCTATTTTTACTTCCCAAGGTTTATCTCCTGATCCTTGCTTTTATATCAGTGATATTTGTTTTTGATATAAGCCACACATGTCTTAACATTGATGCTTTCCTCTGGACTTGTTAAGTATACTGACATCTTTTCATGTTTTCTGGCTGTGTATATATTCAAAGTCTAATCAGCCGCATACCTTTGTCATAATTAGTCTTGACCCCCCTATTCGGAAGGGACAAACTTTGTACCCTCACATTGTGATGCAGGTAATTTTCTTACTTTGTTGGTTTGTGGTTTACCAATTTAGTGAATACATGTTTTGCTTGCTTCTGAACTCCACACTGTTTGCTCCTTTCTGTATAGTTTGAAACTGATACTGTGGTCGATAGTGAATTGGCAATAAGTGAAGATCTTTATAACTCAAAATACAAAGACAAGTTGGAGCTGTCTTACAAGGTATTCACTAAACTATTGATAATTGGTTTATTGATATATAATCTGCGGTACTGCTCCTCAGGAGCTATGTGGGAAATGAAAAAGAGCATATTTTACTTGATTGGGTTGGTGGGAGAATTTGGTAACTCTGGGTCATTCAATCACGTCAATATTTGATATGTTTAATTCATAATTTCAGGGACTTATCCATGAAGTGTTCACCACAGTATTACGTGGTTTGTCTGGGGGCAAAGTTACTAAGCCTGGAAAGTTTAGGAGTTGTCAAGATGGTTATGCAGTGAAATCATCTCTGAAAGCTGAAGATGGAATTTTGTATCCCCTCGAGAAGAGCTTCTTCTTTCTACCTAAACCTCCCACTCTTATTCTTCACGAAGAGGTAAAATCCAGTTGTAATTACTGATAACCAGATACCAGTTACTGGTTGATGTGTATATGATACTTACAAATTAGAGGTTTTTATGGTTTCATAATTTCTTACCAGATTGACTATGTGGAATTTGAGAGACATGCTGCTGGTGGTTCAAATATGCATTATTTTGACCTTCTTATCAGACTAAAATCTGAGCAAGAGCATCTCTTCCGTAATATTCAGAGAAATGAGTACCACAATTTGTATGGTTTTATCAGGTAAATATCAGCTCACTGCCAAAATTTATTACAACTAATTGTTTGTTACACAAGCAATTCACTTTTGGTCTGCACATGCAGTTCAAAGGGCTTGAAAATTATGAATTTAGCTGATGCCCAACCAGCTGTTGGTGGCGTGGCTAAGGTTCTTGAGAATGATGACGATGACGCTGTTGATCCACATCTTGAGCGCATCAGAAATGAAGCTGGTGGAGATGAAAGTGACGAGGAGGTGCCTAATCTGTACTTGATATTGTTTTTATCCTCTTTTTTTTATCATGAGTTGCTTTTGGTATATTTGTGTTCTAACTTAAGTGATTGAGGTAAAAGTATTTATTTATATCCAACATCTGAATATATATGAGCATGAAAGTACTTACGTGGGCTTTGAAGTCTAATTAAATTTCATTCTTAAACTTGCTTGTCTGTTGTTATTGCAGTCAAACTTTCTCTTCTTAATCCATCTATGCCTTTCAGTTTGTTATGCTCTCTAAACTGCTTACTGTTGTGGTTCTGTGCATTGGCTCTGTATTTATATGCATGTCATGCGAGTATGTCTTATGGGGGCTGCACGGGGCAGGATTTCCATCTAGAATTTGCTTGCTTTTGTATATACATTATGAATTGGTGTAAAATGTCTACAGGATTCAGATTTTGTTATCGATAAGGATGATGGAGGTTCTCCTACTGATGATTCTGGTGCAGATGACTCTGATGCTAGCCAAAGTGGCGGTGAGACAGAGGTAAGTGATTTGCTTTTATTATCATGTGATACCTCACCCCTACTCTTCAAATCTTTGGTCTCCCTAACACCTTAACGGCGACTAATTTTCAGAAGCCTGCCAAGAAGGAACCAAAGAAGGACTTGTCTTCTAAGGCATCTACTTCTAAGAAGAAATCCAAAGATGCTGATGTTGATGGAGTAAAGAAGAAACAGAAGAAGAAAAAAGACCCGAATGCACCCAAGAGGGCACTGTCTGGTTTCATGTTCTTTTCTCAGATGGAAAGAGAGGTTCGTTTCATGTCATACATATTGGTGAATGTTTGTATACCTTATTTTGCTCTACCATATTAAGGGGTGAGTCAAGTTTCTATGGTTGGATTTTAAAGAACACCTTTATAATGCCAATTTATAGATAGTATAAAATTAACTGACACACCTCTAATTTATGGACGAGAGCCTAGAAGGCCCCACACTAATATAACTGGGCTCGTGCTCATGTTCTGAACTCAATATAGCGAAATATTGCATTTAGCCAAATTGTTTATACCTCTATTGGATTTAAGAAATTAACATAACTGTTCTTTTAATGACAGAATCTAAAGAAAACTAATCCTGGAATTTCATTTACCGATGTGGGAAGAGTACTGGGAGAGAAGTGGAAAAACCTGTCAGGTATATCTGATTGCCATTAATTTAATTTCATTGAAGTTCCATCTAGTGTCATTTATGATCATGATCAAAGCTTATTATATTTATGTGTTCGTAACTAAGGTTTCTGTTTCTTTGCATGTTCAATACACAGCGGAGGAGAAGGAACCTTACGAGGCAAAAGCCCAAGCGGACAAAAAGCGTTACAAGGATGAGATTAGTGGCTACAAGAATCCTCAACCTATGAATATTGATTCTGGAAATGAATCTGACAGTGCCTAAGGTTGCCTTAATATTGACAGCAATCTCTATTGCTTGGCTGCAGTTTTATAGTTACTGTCACAACAGCTAGTATCAGTTGTATTTATAACCGGTGATGGCATCTCCTATTGTAATAGTAAAAAGACAATTTTATGGCAAATCTGTTGTTGAAAGTGACGTGGCTGAATGTTTTATGACCCGGGAATACCAACAGCTGTTTATGTGCTTAATGTAGTAGTTATAGATCTGTATTTGTAATTCAGTTTATGCTAATGTAGCATACTGGTCCCCGACAGTGTCTCTTGTCAAGTCTTAGAGATAATTGTATGCATGAGGCTGAGAAATTAACATGTTTTGCACTCCTTTTTTTTCTTCACTATAGTTTTGACACTTTTTTTCTTCTTCCAGATAAGGGTTTAACAAGACACTACACATGATATATAAGAGGAACCTTTTAATGAAACACGCGTTCTATTAATATTTCAAGGAAACTGTTGTGAACATTATTAAATCTTATTCATCCATATGGAATTATTTAGAGTATGGACAGAATCTTTTTCCACGCTTGAAGGAAAACAAAGGAAAACGATTCAAATGTTAATCAATTAGGGATGGCAAAACGGATTGCGTCCATCGGATCTGTCCATTTAACCTATCATTTTTGACGGGTTGGGACGAGGTCTTTGGTTTAGTATCTCAAGTTGATATGTCATGTCTAATTCACTTTTAAAACGGGTTGAGAGCGGGGCGGAGCGAGTTTTGTTCACGGTTTTTTTTTTAAAAATATTATTTTTTTATTTGAAATTAAAACAATATTTTTGTTCACGGTTTTTTTTTTTAAAAATATTATTTTTTTATTTGAAATTAAAACAATATTAATGTAGTATGTAGTAGACATACTTTTAAAACAATTATCATTTCTTCAAATTCTAATATTTATTTTTCACATAACCATAAACACTTCATTTTGAAAAATTTCTGTTTCGTTTTTTATTTTCGATCAGTAGAAAAGTCTTTATTGCAAAACATAAAGAATAAAATTTGTAGGTCTCTTTGTTAATGATTAACAAATTTGTAAATTATGTAGTAAATTAAATTGTAAAAAGAAATTGGCGCTAACTCGTTAGTAAATAGGACATACTTAACTTTTGAGCTCGGACGCCTAAGTTGATTCATTCTACTCCACTCTGCATTTAAACTGACTTAAATTGGGTGAATCTAAACGAGATGGGCCGTCCATTTTGCCACCCCTATCAAGAAAGTTTTACCCCATACCCCTACAATTATATCCATACCCCTACACTAAAATTTTTTGGACCAAAATATCCTTGTATAAAAATTTATAATTTTTTTTGTTTGTCCATCGGAAGATTTTTTACAAGTCTTCCGGTTCATATTTTTTTCGTTTGTTCACCAGATAACCTTTTGGAAGTCTTTCGGTTTATGTTTTTTTTTAATTTTTAATTAATATTTAAGATTTATTAATTTTATAAAAGACCAATTTAGTGAATTTTTCTCTATTATACTTAATATATAAAAATTCTATAAATAGAAAATCATTTTCATAATATTTTCTATTTGCTATAATTATTAGAATACTATGAGATTAAAATCATTTATTTTAAATGATCATAATCGTAGAATTTTTTCAAATATCTTATTAATCTTGAAAATTAATAAATAAAATAAATTTAAATATAGGATATAAGTTTACATTATTCAATATATTTAATCAAATGAAAACATATGTGATAAATCAATAATGTATTTTAACTTAAAATGATCACAATAAGTTAACTTGCAAAATAATATAAGTAATAAATTAATAATGTATTTTATTTAAAATAATCATAATAATAGAACACACAAATGATGTGTTTTATTTATAGGACTGATATAGTTTTATTGATTATTTAATTTTGAATACTACTATGAATATAATATTTAATCTATACTTTAAAACTCACATAATTATAAATATAAAACAATATTGTTTTATTACCCATATTTTTATTTAACTAAAAAAAATTAAGAATATAATTTATTATTTGTTTTTTATTTTTGTTTGATCTTTTTTTATTTATAACTTTTTTGCATGTTCTATACTGTGCTTGGTTTAAATAAAATATATTATTTATTTATATCTTATATTTTTATTATATTAAAAATATTAAATAAAGTGAAATTATTACTTATATTTTAATTTGGTTGATTTATTTAATTGAAAGTTCGATTTAGTTTTTTTTGCAAGTTATATTATTGTGATTATTTTAAATTAAAATACATTATTGATTTATCACGTATGTTTTCATTTGATTAAATATATTGAATACGGTAAATTTGCAAGTTTAGTAAGATTTATTACAAATTCTAAATATATAATACTAATGTGATAATATTATGATAATTATAGTAATAGAAAATATTTCTAAATTTTTTTTATTTATAGAATTTTTATATATTAAGCATAATAGATAAAAATTTACTAAAATGGTGTTTATATGAAATTAATAAATCTTAAATATGAATCGGAAGACTTTCAAAAAATGTCTTCTAGTGAACAAACCAAAACAAATATGAATCGGAAGACTTGCAAAAAGTCTTCCCGTGAACATACGAAAAAAATGTGAACTGGAAGACTTCCAAAAAGTCTTCCGGTGAACAAATGAAAAAAATATGAACTGGAAGACTCGCAAAAAGTTTTCCGGTGAACAAATGAAAAAAAATTATAAATTTTTATCCGAGGATATTTTGTTCCAAAAAATTTTTGTGTAACGGTATGAATATAATTGTAGGAGTATGGAGTAAAATTCCCCCTATAAATCAACAATGTTGCTATATTATTGTCCCATACGGGTGGTCCAGATACCTTTTCTAGGAAAATTCTCTATCCACCTTATGTAATTCTTAAGGATCTTTTAGGAACTCCACTTCAACTCTTTCTGAAAGAATTATGCTGGCCATTTTAGTTTGGAAGTATCCTTTTAGATCAATGTAAATCACAAATTGTATGAGTAATTGCATATCATAATTAAATAAATCCTATTGATGCTACTATATATTCCTATTAGATAAAAAAAAAAGATACTAGTGTATATACATAATTAAATAAATCCTACTGAAGGTTGAAAAATTGTCTCAATTATTGATAGATCATATTATTATATATGAGAAAAAGATACTACTGTATATCCCTATATTCTTGTTCTTGCTGAGCTTGAGTTTCAATCTCTAGTTATGTTGGTCAACACAACTGCTACAACTCCAATCTGTTGTGAAGTCAAGGTTTGTCCTCAACTTTAATGCCACCGTCACCAACAAATTATTATACTTGACTCAATTTTCTTCTTGTGTAGGTGCACCGTTCAATATGCATAGAGCTTCAAGGTTTCATTGATAGAATTTTGCATATAATTTTATCCATTGAATCTGCTAGACCAAATTGTGCCTTAGCAATTCAAACATTGTGCTCTTTGCACTTCACTTTGGATAAAGCCAAGTTAGTTATCAAACACTGTTCTGAGTCCAGTAAACTCTACTTGGTAGCTTCTTCTTCAACTTCAAACCTTACTTAGTTTTATATACAAAGTTATCTTTTATAAAGGTTAGTTTTAGTTTGGTTCGATTCAAAATAATAACCTTCTTATTTGCAAACTGGTTAGGCACTAACATCACAGAGGATACTTTCAAGATGTGAAAAGATAAGAATCTCTTTTGAGCTGTACTTGGATCAGATTCAAAATACTGTTCCAATTCCATTAGCTTCTCAGGTTAGTGATACTTATTCATACAACAACTTATGATTTTAACAACTGCACCTCTGAACAAAGATAAGGCTAGTATTCGACACATGTCAATGTCTCGACACTATGTTTAATTTTTTTATTTTTATAAATTTATTATCGATGCCAACTTATTACGGTCTTATTATCAAAGTATGTCTATCAATTGCATAATAATTGTGACTTTTTGAAATTGGCCTACAGATATGTACAATACTAGAGGATCTAAGGGTTACAAAATTTTCATTGGAATTTGAAGATGAGACTAGGAAAGTTTTACTTTCACTGCTTGAGAAGGAATTTCCAGATTCAACTTCTAGAGAGAATTCAGAACTTGAAGCTATTCAAATTGTGGCTTTGATGTTGGATATGAAGTCTTCAATCACTCTCTTAGAAGAGAGAGAAATTCTTAAGAAGCAAATTGAAAGAGTCAAAAACACAGACCAAAAGGAGAAGGAACTTCTAGAATACCTTTTGTATTTGTTGATTAAATATGAGAAATTTATTTGAGTTTCAAAATGGTTGGAATGTGTGTGAACAAGTCAAAGATTCTAGAAACCCAATAGTTGGAAATTTATGATTATTTATTAAAGTATTATTGATGTCCCTTGACCATTGGGACCCATTTATAGGAGAAGAAGTTGTTAAGGAAACAACTAAACTTGCTGCATTGCTTGGTTTCATTGTTCTTTTAGTCACAAAAAGATTGAAACATAAATGTTGATTTTTCTTATAAAGGAAAAATAAAAATTTTTATGCATTTTATTGTTTTAAGTGTTGAATTGTTGATAATTATACTAAGACTTGATAAAAAAATTCACAATAATTCGATAGAAACAAATATCAATGAGATATATTAGAGACTAGTAAATATTTATTACAGAATAAACTCTGGAAAAAGGTTCTCAATTAGAGTTGACAACATAGATATATACACTCTATTGATAGTTAAATAATGGTAGAAAATTATTGATACATTTCAGAGTTTGGTTTACTCCCTTCTTAAAAACCCTTAATAAAATTTTCAATGCCCATCTTTTTAACCCTTTCCCCATTTATACTTATTAAAAATACATATAAGAACAAATAATTGCCACTAACTGTTTTCATTTAAAAATTATAACTTCTATAACTACTTCTCTTGGTCAATTATGTCCTTTCTCTTATAATATTTTTTAACAAGGGTCTAACAATAAAGATACTCATAGTATTATGTCTTTCTCTTATAGTATTATGTCCTTAATAACCTTTCTTATAGTATTTTTTCAATTATGCCATTTCTCTTATACTTCTCTTGATGAAACAATCTATACGGTGCAATCATAAAATTTTGTGTTAGGAGACTCAAGTAATATGGTTTGTAAATTGAAAAATATTTATTTATGGACTAAAGAAGGTGTCTTATCAATGGTATCATAAGTTTCATGAAATAATTCCCTCATTTAGTTTTGAGGTGAATGTTGTTGAGGATTGTGTGTATCACAAATTCAATGGGATTAAGTATATTTTTTTGGTCTTGAATGTTGATGAAATACTACTTGTCACTAACGATATAGGCATGATGCACGAAACCAAGAAATTTCTATCAAGAAAATTCAAAATGAGAGATCTTGGTGAAGCCTCCTTTGTATTAGGAATTCAGATACACCGATCTCAATCTCAAGATATTCTAGAATTGTCACAAAAGAGCTATATTTAAAAGGCACTTGAAAGATTTGACATGTAGGAATGTAAACCATGAGATACTCCAACTATTAAGGGAGACAAATTTAATCTCAGTTAGTGCCTAAAAGGAAACTTAGAAATTCGAGAAATGCAAAATACTCCTTTTGCGTCAGTTGTAGGGAGTATAATGTATGCCCAAGTCTATCAGATATTGTATTCATAATTGGGATGTTAGGTAGATATTTGAGCAATCCATGAATTGATCATTGGAAAGCAGACAAAAGGGTTATGAGGTACTTAAAGAGAACAAAATATTACATGCTCACATATAGGAGGTCAGACCAGTTGGAGATCACTAGATATTGTAACTCTGATTTTGTTGGATGTCAAGATAGTAAAAGATCCACTCGAGACTATATCTACATGTTGGCTGGTGGTGCATTTTCTTGCCACAAATTGCTTCATCCACTATGACAGTCAAACTTATAACATGTTTTGAGGCATCAAACCAAGGGATTTAGTTGAGGAACCTTGTCACTAGGCTACAAATTATGGAAGAAATTGAAAGACCACTTAAGATATAGTGTGACAATAAATCATCTGTCCTATATTCTAATAATAATAGGAGTTTGACTAAGTCAAAACATATTGACAACAAGTTGCTAGTTGTTAAGGAAAATGTACAAAGTGGAGAGACTTTCATAGAACACTCAGGCATAAACTCCATGTTAGTAGATCCTCTTACAAAAGATCTTCCACTCAACGTCTTTCATGAGCACACTTCTCACATGAGTGTTTTATAATTTGAGAAATCTTTAGTTTAGTGGGAATTACTCATTTATGAATTTTGTGTTCTATTTTTGGTATTATGCATGCATACTTTGGTTTTGGATATTTTTTTTATGGTTTATAAAATTTTATATTGACTTATAATGTTATGCAGAAGATTAAAGAATTTAAGGGTAAAATTTGGAGTATAATCGTAGGGAAAGAAGATAAGGTGTGCATGTTGAGAAAAGCACTGTGTGGATTAAAACAAGCACCTATATCATGTAACAAGAGAATTGACTGTTACTTTACAAGTTAGGTTTCAAGAAATGCACATTTGAACATAGAGCATATGTGAAACGTTCAAGTGATCATAACCAAATCATTTTATACTTATATGTAGATGACCTATTGGAAACATGATCAGATGAAGTTGCAATGACAAAATTCAAGTCTAGCATGAAGAATGAAATCAAGATGTCACACCTAAGGAACTTGGCCTACCCAGCAAAGGAATATGGGAACATAAAATCTAGTGTTTCTTGCACCGGAAGAAATATGCAGAAGATATCTTAAAGAAATCCAAGATGAGATTTTTTAACTCTGCACATAGAGACAAGTACACACTTGAACAAAGACAACAATGATGAACTAGTAGGTGCAATATTATTTAAGCAGAGAATTGACTAACTAAGATACCTATGCAACACTAGACCTTGCATTTACCTTAATGTTGACTTGATAAGCAGATTCTTGAGGAAACCAATATCAGGCCATATATTTGTAGCTAAAAGAATCTTAGCTAAATTAAAAACACTACAAATCATGGTATAAGCATGCCATATGAGAAAAACACTAGAAGGGAGGCTAATGCATATTGCTACCCTAACTTGAGAGGAGATCAAGATGACAAAAAAAGTACAACACGAAACTTGTTCATGATTGAAGCAATTCCAATTTCATGGAGTACAAAGAAGCAAGAAATAATGACTCTATCATCTTGTGAGGCAGAATATATTGCAACCTCTTATGCAACTTGCCAAACATTGTGGATAAAAATATTATCGGAAGAGTTGGAGTTTAGTGAAGTTGTGAAGATCAAACTGTTATTTGACAACAAATTAACAATTGATTTGACTAATCATCCAATGATTCATGTAAAGAGAAAACATATAGAAACAAAGTACCTTTTTCTAAGAGATCAAGTTAGTAAGGTTAAATTAAAGATTGAATACTGCAAGACCGAGTTACAATTTGCAGATATTCTAACTAAACCATTAAATAAATCAAGATTTGAAATTCTCATAAGATTGATGAAAACGAGAAAACTAATTGATCGAAATTAAAAGGTGTATTAACACTATAATTCAAATTTACTGACAATTTAATTATATCACCTATAAACGACTTAAAAGTCCCAAAACGGACCATTTTAAAATTTAGTTGATTACTTTTAAATCACTCATATCCTAATTACATCTTACATCTTTAACTGTCATCACTCTTTCTTAATCAAGAATTCCCAATGGTGGCGTGCCATCACAATATGACATGTTGTCTAACTTTGGTGGACAAATACCATTGAAAAAATCTCTCTTAATTTGTTCCGCTTCTTTCTGCTGGTCGAGGAATCTTCATTCTCCACAGTTTGCTAACCACACCACTCACTTGTTTCCATATAACACTGGGCTTATCTTAGTACTGAATAGGCCCACAAACGAGGCCCATAATTTCATTTCGTTTCGTGCTTCTTCTTCTCCGTTTGTTCGTTTTTCGTAACACTGTGAGTGACGGAACCGTAGCATAAACCCAAAACCCTAACCAGTTAATGCTTCACTTCCACCATTTTCAAATTCAGATACAATGAGTTGGAGAACTTTACTTTCTCTTCATTCTTCCAGAAACGCAATCATCAAACTTAAATCAATCTCAAATTCTCCATTTCCCACAATCATCTTCAAACGACTACCAGTTTCATCAATCACCGGTCACCGTAACCTTCATTCCCATTCCCCCGAACTCGGTAACTCGTTAATCGATCCATCACTCCGAACTCACGTAAACAGCAACGCCGTTCAACAGAACGACGATGACGACGAAACCACCAACGAGTTTCTCTCACGATTCGCTTGGATAATGCGTAAGAAGGTTAAGGAATCTTTTCCTGAGAGCGACAAAAGCACAGTTGATGCTATGCTACTTGTGATTGTCGAAAGAGTTGCTTCGGAAATGGAGAAGGATGGTAGTGCAACGGCGTCGTTTTCGCCTTTTGATTCGGTGGATTTCAGTGAGGATCTTTGGAGGACTGTGTGGGAGGTTAGTAATAAGGTGTTGGTTGATATGAATAAAGAGAGGAAGAAGGAGAAAATGAAAGGGTTTTTGCAGTGTGATGAAGTGAAAGAGATGTGTAGGTTTGCTGGTGAGGTTGGTATTCGGGGAAATTTGCTTCGAGAGCTTAGGTTTAAATGGGCGCGTGAGAAAATGGAGGAACATGAGTTTAACGAGGATTTGGAGAAATTGAGAAAAGAAGGGCAGGTTATTGAAGAACAAGTCGAAAATGATACGGAAACTGACACAAATGTTGATGGTGGTGTTCTTGTTGATGGTAATGTTGCGGAGAGTAAGATTGGGAATAAGGTTGTTGGGCTTCCTAAGAGGAAAGGGAAAATGAGGTTTAAGATATATGGGCTTGATCTATCTGATCCTAAATGGGAACAAGTGGCTGGTAGGATTCACGAGGCGGGAGAAGTTCTTTGGCCGAAGGAGGCAAAGCCGATAACTGGGAAATGCAAACAAGTTACTGAGAAAATCTTGTCGTTGAAGGAGGATGGAGATGATAATTTGTTAACCCTGTTGGCTGAGTGGGTAGAGCTTCTGCAGCCTGCTAGGGTGGATTGGATCAATTTGCTTGATAGGTTGAAAAACCAGAATCCTCCTTTTTACTTCAAGGTATGTCTATGCCAGTGGTTTGATTTTTGTATCATTGGATTGGTATATCTGCAATTGCATTGCCTAGTTTAGTTTTTGAAATCAATGTCACTTTCCTAGATTACTTATCTATGTGAATTTGTTATGACATTTTAGCAGATTAATGTCATTAGGAAATGTTATTGTTAGCATATTATTTTAGCCGTAGTAACTTGAAAGTATTTCAAGAAATAAAGATACAGCTATAAAAGAAATCAACACAGGTTTGGAATGAAAATCTGATAACAAGAGTAGTTAAGAGTTAGTTAGTACTAGTAGTAAGTTGATAAGTTTATTAGGTGGTTTGTTAAGAGTTGTTATTTTGGTTATTCTTTAAAAGTCTTTAGATTGCCTTCGCTTGATAGAGAAAAGATTGCTTTGAATAATTCAATTTTGTGATTAGAGAATTATCTAGTGTGAAAAGGGAGTGCTTCTTTTGGCTAGCCTTGTGCACAATGTTATCATCTTCAATGTTAACTTTTTGTATCTTCTCTTTCAATTCTCTACACCAACAAGAAACCGTTCATTTGTTTTTAATTTTTATCATTTAAGAGCACAAATGATTCTAAGAAAACATTTCCATATGCTGCATATGGAAATTGTAAAAATCTTCATGTAATGTATATGTTTTAGGAAGTGAAGTGATGTGATCCAAAACAAGATGAAATAAGGCCTGTTTGAATTTTGGGTGTAATTTTTATTCTGCTTATGTAGGTGGCAGAAATGGTATTGACCGAAGATTCTTTCCAAACAAATATATCCGACTACTCTAGGCTTATTGATATGTATGCTAAAGAGAACCGCATTGATGATACTGAGAGGTTGCTTAAGAAGATGAACGAAAATGGTATACATCTAGATGCTTCAATAGCCAGTGTGTTGGTCCACATGTACAGCAAGATAGGTAATCTGGAACGTGCAGAAGAAGCATTTAAAGTCTTGAATGACCTGGGTTTCCAACCAGACACTAAAGTCTACAACTCAATGATCATGGCCTATATAAATGCTGGTGAACCAACAAAGGGCGAGACACTGATGAGGCAGATGGACACACGAGATATTAAGCCCACGAAGGAAATATACATGGCATTGCTCCGATACTATTCTCAACGTGGTGACTTTGATCGTGCCTCACGAACTTCAACATCTCTGCAGTTTGCAGGACACCAGCAGACTATGGAGACATGCACCCTGCTCATTGAAGCAGCTGCAGTTTCAGGTGACCTAGATAAGGTAAGTTCCAATTTTGACCACATGGTGCAACTTGGGCATAAGCCTGATGATAGGTGCACTGCTGCCATGATTCGCGCTTATAAGAAGACAAAGTTATTGGACAAGGCATTGGATCTTCTTTTGACGTTAGAGAAGGATGGGTTTGAGCCCGGGGTTGCAACTTATTCTGTTCTTATTGACTGGCTGGCCAAAATGCAGCTTGTTGATGAAGCTGAACAGATTTTAAACAAAATTGCTCTGCTGGGTGAGGCTCCTCCTTTTAAGGTTCAAGTTAGTCTTTGTGATATGTATGCAAGGACTAAAATGGAGAGAAAGGCACTTCAAACACTAGGCGTTCTGATAGCTAGGAAGAACGAATTAAATCAACACGAGTTTGAGAGGGTTATATCTGGCCTTATTGGTGGCGGGTTTTTGAAGGATGCACAAAGAATGCTTGGGATCATGGAGGCACAGGGTTTCAAAGCATCTGGACAGCTTATTTCAGCCCTTAAATCTGGCCTCTTACCATTAAGCATGAGGTCATGAGTTCTGCTGTGTTTCTTTTTCTGTCATGTGGCCGACAAATCCACTGCCTTATGAAGGGAGCCTCGGTCTTATAGATTGACCATACCATGTAACCAATAAAAAGTTTAGTTTATTATTGATAAGTTGTTAGTTCCTCAATTGTATCATTTTTATGAAAATTTTGCTATGGTTGCATGTTTGGAAGTGTTCAGAATTTACTGATTTATTTCTCTTAATATTCTTTTGAATCTTGTCTTGTGTATATAGCAGTAGATTAATTTGATTAAGCATTTTGTTGTTCAATTTTACAGTTTTGGATTTTACTGTGTGTGAACTGCCTAAATGTTTCAGGCCAAGCCAAATGTGTCTATACCCCACCTCTAAATTCTTATCTTTAAAGGAGTTTATGAAGAAAGACATTTTTTGTTGCCTACACATGGAGTTTGTTTTTAAGTTGATGGGCCATGCCCTATGCAAAGGATGCCAAGCAAAAAAGAATACAAACATTTTGGTTCAAAATGAAATTATTTTTCAATAAATGGATGAATAACTAAAAGGAAGAAACAACAATGAGGTAAGGCATATTCTTTCTTAAGAGTCAAGAAACAACAATTAATGGGTGGCAAACCTTTGATTATTTGAATATTAATTCACTAATATAATGAAGAAAAGAACCAAAGTAGAACTTTTTAAGGGAATCGGTGTGAAATGTTCCAAAGGAAGTAATAAAGAAATTGTGAGCTCAAGTAAAACATATATAATGAAAGCCTCATCATGCATCCAAGGCATAAATACAACGTCAATTATGTATATATAGATAGACTAGAATCACATTATGCAGCATTACATTTAACCAGAACACTAGAAAAACAAAATTGATTACTCCTTTTTTCAACTCAGATATTTGATTACTAGGGAAAGAAAAACATCATCCTCTTTGTATTCAAATATTAACTAAACCATTCATGGCACATAGAAAGCCGTCGTTTCGTTTTCGAATCCCTTGGCTAACAGGAACACAATCATTTTCTCGCAATCCGAAAGACGCATCAAAATCATCTACTCAATCAGACATAAATGTTCCCATTCAAAGATCATCTAATAGGCCTTCTGTCATAACCCCTGCAGAGTCTCCTCCGGGTCCTACCAAAACTCAAGAAGCCACTAGAACAGAACCTCAAAACCAATCACCACCTCATCCAACACCATTATCAACTTCAGTGGTTGTTGAAACCACTCACTCAAAACCTCTTTCTCCATCAAAATCTCCAAACCATGTCAACTCTCCACCACCATACTCTTCTGCAGCATCTCAGTTTCATGTTTTCTCAACTCCACCTCAGTCTCCTTCTCAATACGACACCATGAAGGTGCCAAAGTCGATGCCTTCTTCTACCGAAGAAAATACTCATCCTACATCATCTGTATCTGAACCAATGCCACACAAAGCTGAAGCCGAGCCCGAGATGAAGGTAAAGGTGAGTTCACCATTGAAAGAATTCACCAAGTCACCAGAGACCTCTTATCAACAAGCTATTGGCTTTGAACAACAAGCTTCTTCTACGCCCTCTTTGCCCGAAGTTTCTAAAATTGAATCAGCTTCTCAGCATCATCCACTGTCTCCTTTGGCCCCGGAGCGAAAAAATGAGGTGTTAAAAGCTAATCACGAAGAAAACACTTTGCCTACATCATCTACTTTTCAAGGAGAGAAAGATAAGATGACAATGTCAGTGTCTGATTCGGTGCCAAATGATGCAGAACCAAGGACGAAGTCACCATTGAAAACTATCCCCCTGTCACAACCAGAGAATCCGTCTAAGCACATAGCAACAGAATTCGACGAGGAAAGATTAACCTCAAAAACAACACCAAAGTCCCCTTTGGAAACTCTAAGCAAGTTCCTTAAACATAAAGGGAAGGCTAACCATGAAGAAAACACTCCGCATTCATCATCTACCTCTCAAGAACAAAAAGTTCAAATTCCAGTGTTAGTGTCTGATCCGATGCTAGATGAAGCAAAACCAAAGATGAAGTCACCATTGAAAACCACTCCCATGTCACAACCGAAGAATTTGTCTAAGCATACAAAAACAAAATTAGATGAGGAAAGATTAATCTCAAAAACAACACCAAAGTCTCCTTTGGAAACTCAAAGCAAGTTCCTACAACATAAGGAAAAGGAGAAAGTTGTGCACGAAACCAAAAAGATAGGAAAATCCAAAGACAAAAGTCCTAGCCAACCGAATCAACATGACAGGCCTTCTTCTTCTGGCACAAAGGATAAGAAGCATCATGGTGTAAGAGAAACAGTAGAGAGAAAGATAATGTTTGCCACATCAAACTCTAGTGGAAAAGACATAGGAGTTATGAGCTCAAAAGATCCAAGCTCAAGCATATCACACGAAAGAACTGCTCCGTCAAGCGAGGAAAGGGATAAGCGAAATGAAAAGGCTCCAATACAAAAAGGTATCAAAGATGATATTACAAAGTTTGTTCATAAAATATCAGCCTCAGTGCATCCAAGACAGCCCATGGATGACAAGAAATTCAGCGTCATAACACTGACTGGTGACAATAGAGGAGCCACAATGCATGTTGGTTCTGAATCCGATAAAAAAGACGGATCGATCCACATTCATAGGGACTACAAGACTGAATCTGAAGAGAGCATTGAGGTGAGCACAGATGGAGAAGGAAACAGTAACAATGAAGAAGATTCAATGGAGCATGGTGAGGTTGGGAAGGCATATGTTAACAGCAACATACAAAGCATCAACAATTCATTCATGTTTCATGGTTCAATCAGTGAAAGAGACCCTGGAGTTCAAGTTACACTTCCACAAAAGCCCTTAGAACCCGTCAATCACGACGACGATAAAGACAGTCACAATCAGAGGACCGAGTTTAACATGAGCCGGTCTCAGAAGTCGACTTTTCAGCCAACTGTTCGCCGTTATGGTTGCAAGTTCAGTCGCGGCGATAATAATGAAGATATTGATATTATGTGAAAAGAAGAACAAAAAACATAGCTTCCCTAGTATAAAAATATTACAACACTCAAGTATATAAGAAAATAAGGCACCAGTTTCGCCACTTCTATCATGCAAGTGTTAACATCCAAAATATAGACAGTGTACTTTTAGTTTATTTTTATTTTTATGGTCAATGTGATTTTTACTTTTAATTGTTCAAGAAAATATATACTATGTCTTGTGGAGTACTTTGAAATGTCTTGCTTGAGGAAATTAACAAGCTTAATTACACATTAAACATTGATTCTAACAGCTAGCATTACACAAACTTGGACCTGCAGAATGAAAAATGAAAGTTATTTTGTGCAGCATTTTCTCAAGTAAATATGTGCATTTTATATCAAAGAAGATTGCAAAGGCACTATCATTCACAAGCTGGTTTTGTATCAAAGCTACTCAAACAGATTGCGAAAGCTTGAAAAGCAGAGAGAGGATATCGAAAATCCATGGTGAATATGTCCTTGCCAATTTTTCCAAATTGAAGTATAACTTTCTCTTGTTCTGCAGCCGAAATGTTGTGGCAAGGTTCTGCAGCTGCTACAAGCTGGAAATTCTTAACCGAAGCCACCGTAACCCGTCCCTTGAAATTCAAGCACCAACATTGAAGTTGTTCATGCCATCTAGGTGCTTTGTTTTTCAAAATCAGTGGTTCTCTTGCAGAATCAGTGCAAGTTGAGCCAAATTCAACAACTTCTGGTTTCTTTCCTTTTGAAGATTCACGCTCATTACAAAAATTGCTAAACTCCATAGGAGTAGGAGCAGTCCCTCCCTCTTGAACAGAAGATATAGGAATTAAGTGCATTGTACTCC
Source organism: Lathyrus sativus (assembly GCA_963859935.3). Taxonomy (NCBI): domain Eukaryota; kingdom Viridiplantae; phylum Streptophyta; class Magnoliopsida; order Fabales; family Fabaceae; genus Lathyrus; species Lathyrus sativus. The sequence goes on from OZ012740.1 coordinate 7,141,813, forward strand.
GCATTCGCCTTGGACCTCTCGTACGAAGAACATTGAGTTCATAAGATACCGTTGCTACTTTATAGTTAGCCGAAGCAGCTCTCGGAAGTACTTGCTTCTGATTGGCCTTTTGTTGCAACTTGCAACTCGATGGAAGCAAAGAAGCATGTGGAGGATGACCGTCCAAGATCGTGAACTTGGTTCCAAGAAAGTTAGACCTGTTCATTACTTAATGATCAAGCAGTCGAATAAAAATATACTATCGACGAAAAGATGTGGATTGATTAACAAAACTAACCTTAACTTTCCAATGTAAGTATTGCTAGCTTGAGAGAAATCATTAGAAACCAATGATATTAAAAATTCTGTACATGTTGCTCTTCTTATCTTCTTTGCCGCCAAAAGAAGTTTGCTCATATCACCAGAAAGAGCTGCAAATACAATATAACAATTTTCACAAAGACGCTAATTTAGCGACTAATTTGATAGAATAAGTATAACTCACGCGAACACAACAATCTTACCAGGGCTCAAACCAAGATATAAACTATATGTAGAAGAAACCCTTTCTCTCTTAATAAAACACTGAATTGGACTGTCTCTTGGACCAGGCTGAAAAAACAAAATAAAAGACAGAATAATCACACATTTAGTACTATCTTACAACCAAGTTTGAAACAAAGATGACATTAAATCAAATACGCAGAGTGCGAAAAACGATTACCTGCTTCAATGATATAGGGAAAGTAATCCAACCACATTGTTCAGGTGTCTTAACCACACTTTTTGTTATCTCTCTCCACAATCTACAAACTAATGCACAAGCTACAAGTGCTCGGCGAGACGGCCAAGAGGTTTCACTAGCTTCCACTCTTTGAATTATGTCTAATAGCAACTCAGGAGGTAAACTAGCCCATTTGCTCTGTGACCATGACGATGACGACGAAGACGGTGTTTCGATTGGTGATAGTGATATTGATATTGGTGATGAACATTCTGGTGCAATGTGAGATTTTCCATGCCTATACATATTCTTAGCTTCTACCCTTTTTCTATACATGTTTCCAATTCCTTCTTTCATCTCCTTGATCTCTCTCACAATACTCTTGAATGACATTATGATAGGTTTTGTATATATATATATATATATATATATATATATATATATGTAGTAGTACTAGAAATCTAGCATATATAGACATGGCACGCATTCACGTTGAATTGAGATCAGACAGTTCATATCTTCACTGTCCAATCTTGATTCAACGAGTGTTGCGTGAATGCGTGCAATTATTGAATCTAGAGAATCGATAAAATATGAAAGTTGGTACAAGATTTAAGAAACAAAAAAAGAAGTGAAAAAAGCTCAAAAAATGAGAGAAAGAAGCGTGTACCGTGAGACAAGAGTCTAGAAAATGAGGAAATATGGCAGAGAATTTGAAAGGCACAACAAAAAAGGGGAGGGTCGTTCCAAGAGTTATACCTCAAACTTCAAAGACAATTTCTTGGACAAAACAAGTTTATAGGTTACTACAACAAAGGTTGTGAATTGAAACTAAAAGTAGAAAAAATGAGCATAAAATCTTGATGCTTTTTTGGTGTTTTGTTTTTCAAAGTATGAAGCAAAGCATCCCTTAAACTGAAAATTCTAGTAGCTATAGTTTAGTTTTCATCATTTGCATCATTCATTTCACTTATTGCATTTTTATGACTTGCCTTAAACTATAATCTAACATAATTTATGGCATAAAAATGGTTATTTAAGTGGGGTCCAATTTGATAGTAGTAATCTTTTTAAGATTGTTTTGTGACTCAATCATAGACCAATTCGATGGTCAATGGTTATCAAACCTATGCATAGGAAGATCTTCAAGATCTTACTAACTAGTTACCGATCTATATCACAAAAAAAGTTGAATAATATAGAAGTTTTTTTAAAAATCTAATATTAACTTTTAGTTTTTTTTATTTTTTAAGTAATTTTTTGGGTTTTCTTAAATAATTTTTGAAAATTTTCCCATTTTGATGTAGCACTTGCAGTTATGCTATTTAAAATTAAGTTTAAATAATAATAAAATAAAAATTAAACTTATTATCAAGTTGTTATGTGTTACGTAGAAAACATGAATTGAGAGACATCTTATTTATACAAGTATTGAGTCATTTTGAACCTTAAAAACCCTATCATGTCAATCCAAGACGCATCTCTAAAAAAAAACTAAAAACACTTTTAACTTGATCAAAAAACAACTAACTTCTACTTAAACAATAACAAAAGCTTTTAATAATTTACTCGGCATAAAAGTGCGGTAAAAAGAATACATACTTAATACAGATAAAATTCATTTAATCACCCCTATCTACACATTTGTCTCACCCTTATTTTCTTTCTGAGACAAATAAAAATTTTATGATTACACATAATGTCTGATTATTTCTTTTTATAAATTTTGTGAGATAAACTTAAATCGAGTGACTTGTCCATTGAATGACATTCATTAACCATAATAGAGACTTTATGTTCTATCAAATAAACCTAGTGACAAACTCAACCAAGCAATTCAATGCAGTAGTTTATCTAATAAAAAAAAACTATTCAATGTCTTTACTTTTAGTCTTCAATTCAATATTTTTAATATAGTTTCATGTTGTTATTTTCTTAATGGAATATGCTTACAACACCCCTCCTTTCCTTTAATGGTCAAAAAGTAAAGACATGACTACTAAGATGTTTGGATATGGAAAAAATTAGGTGTTGAAAAGGATTTACAGGTGATAGCTAATGTCCCTTTCTTTCCTAATTGATTTAATCTCGAAGTTTCTGCTTCCTCCTTGATTTAGGTATAAGGTCACTCTCGAAAGCTACTACTATATTATGGGCTACATGATTCACATTGCTACGTGGGAGACACAATTATGTACATCTTGTGAAGAGACTTAATTAACAAGTTATTAAACGTTAAATATGTTAAGCTTAATTTAGTAGATAATGTGATAGTTGTGTGTCAAAATTCCTATTCTAAATATAATGTTTGAAGCAATTAACAACCTTATCACACGTGCCCACACCAAATCTATCCCTACCACTTCATTATTGTTTTTTTCTAAGTTGGAATTGGGTGGAATCTCAATGCATTTCAATGGACTCTTCAAAATGAACAAATATTATATTTCAAGTTTGTTGCAATGGGCATAATTGTCTTTATCGAAAAATTTGCATGAGTTGCTTACATATAGATGAGTTAGGGTAATTTTATATCATGGTCCACTGTCCAGCAATACAATTATGCAACTCATTTTTTATGATTCTTAGGACTTTGTTTTAATCACTATGGTCCAACACAAACATGTTATTCATTCATTGTCATTTATTTGGTGTCGATATTTTGTGAATATTGTACCTTGTTTCTTAAACATATAGGTCAAGCAATCAATTATGGCCTCCTAGTTTTCTCTTTCCCTTTAAATTTCTTATGAGTTTTCTTTCATGTTAAGGCAACTATGTGTTTTGATGCTCTATGTTCACTAATCAAATCTCGATTGTTAGATTAATTTAAAAGTTTCTTCATATATCATATATTTTATTTAATAAAAATACAAATCATAGGGATAAGAAACTCAGGTAAAAGTCAAATATGTCTAAGGTTATGTTTTCTTATTTAACATCAGATGATATTGAGATTTCAGATATAATCGTTTTGAAATCAAGATAATCATTTACATTAGAATTGATGTTTGGTATGAGAAATATTGATTTTATTTACTTATGAAGCAGTGAACCAAAATAGGATGAAAAACCATGGTAATTGTTTTTGAGATTTAATGTTTTGGTACAACAAAAAAGACAGAAAGAAATTAAATGCAAATGCTATAATGTATAAATTAACGACTGTCGAAAGAAGAGTTATTTAGAGTTAGAATAATGTGTATCTTAATTTGTAACAAACTTGTAATTAACTTGTTACATTCATTATGACAAAATACACGTAACTGTTAGATTCATTATGAAAAAATTCAATATTTAAAATCCAATGGCTAATCCAATAGTTCAATGGCTCATTAACTTGTTTTGTTGAATTATTAGTAGTTAAGAAGATTATTGTAAATGTATTACATTTTAATTAATTAATGCAAGACCGACATAGTTATTAGTGTGGTATGTTAGAATAATTAGAATTTTTAAGAAGAATTAAAAAAATAAGAGAAAGACTATAATGTGGAAAAAACAATTGATTGAAGTAAAATTGCAGTTCCTAAAAAACTTCCTTGTGTTTATAATGTCATCACTTTATATAGGCAACCTAAAACATACAAGCTTGCAAGTTGTTGTGTTCGATTCAATCAAATGCATGCTGACACAATCTGACAACTGCATCTATTGAATATAATTAATTTATGCTAGACTCACTACTTCGACTAGGTCAAACACAACTATGTCGAATACTTTCTTTTCTACAAAACAATGAACTACATATTCTAACACACGACTTAATTTATGTTTTTGATACTTCTCAACCCAATGTTTCTTTTCAATTCATCGAACCTGACTTTTTTGAGAGGTTTGGTAAGTATATCAGCTAGTTGTCATTCTATCTTACAATGCTCAAGTTCAGGCTTCCCTTTAATTACTTAATCCCTAAGAAAAGGATACCTCATCTCTATGTGCTTACTTTGACCATGACACACAAGATGATTTTCCAAGTTGGCCGCTAAGTTATTGATAACAACTTCATTTTCTTAGGTTCTAATATCTTAAATTCTTAGAGCACCATCTCTATCCATATTGCATGACACGCTGCATACGATGCAACCACGTACTCAGCTTCACAAGATGAAAAAGTCATAATACTTTGTTTTCTAGATCACTAAGAGATTTGAGCACTTCCAATCATAAATATGTATTATGCAATACTCTTCTTCTCATCTTAATTTCCACTGAAGTCTGAGTCAGTGTAGCCATGTACTTCTGCATCTGTGATGGTATTCTTTCTCCTTGGCATCAACACATCATGATCAATTGTCCTTTTATGTATCTCAACACTCTCTTAATTGCAATGAGATGACATTCTTATGGATTTTTCGTGAATCTGCTCAATAACCCAACACTTTGACAAATATTTGGCCTGGTGTTGCAAAGATATCTCAAGAATTTAATGATTTACTTGTACAGTGTTGCACTTACAAACTCATCATTAATTTCCTTTCTCAATTTTGCATCTGTTTCCAATGGTATGACAGTTGCATTATAGTTGTTCATCTTAAAACTCTTCAATATGTCTTGGACATACTTCTTCTGGTGAAAGAACATTCACTCACTTGTGTCTTTAAACTTCACCCCTAAGAAATATGACAAGTTTCCTAGGTCGAAGAGTTCAAATTCCTACATTAGTTTTAACTTGGCCTATTTTATTTTTGTTTCATCTGCACATGTAATTGGCAAGTCATCCACGTACAAGCATATAATGACTCGATTGAGCCTGCTTGTACCGTTGACATACAATTCATGTTTTGAGATACATTTTGAGAAACCTGACTTGATTAGGAAGTTATCTATTCTTTTGTACCACTCCCTTGGGGATAACTTCAAACCATATAGAGTCTTCCTCAATATGTACACCTTATGCTCCCGTCCTTTGATTTTGAATCTTGGTGGTTGACTAACATATATCTCTTCTTCCAAAGGTCCATTCAAAAATGTCGAGTTTACATCTAATTGATGTATCTTCTGTTCTTTGTATGTTACAGTCGACACAACTATTTTGATGGTTTCTAAACTTGTAACATGTGCATAAACTTTGTCAAAATAAATACTAGTTTTCACATAAAAACTTTTGCCACCAGTCTTTCCTTATGCTTATCAATTTCACCATTTGGCCTTAGCTTCAACAAGTAGACCCACTTAACATCAATTAGCTTCTTGTTTGAATTTTCTACAAGCTTTTAGGTCTTGTTCTTCTCGATTTCCCTGAGTTCTTCTTGCATGGTTGTCAACCAATTTGAATCATTCATGGCTTTGATCCAAATCATTTGGTTATATTCAACCATCATTATCACCTCTTCTATGAAGTCGCCATCTGCACCGATTGCTTGATCTGGAAATCTCTCATATCTAGCTAGCCTTGTCGACTCGGTTCTCATTCTAGTTGATCTTCTAACATTCTGCTCAGGTGGTTCTTCATTTCGATTGGTTGTGACTCCAGTCTGTTGGTCTTTTTTAAGCATAATTTCGACTATATCTTACTCATGTCGAACTACCCCATGAGTCCAATTCCACCCTTTACTTTTGTCCGCAAGAGCATCCTTACTGATCACTAATTTATCCTCATTAGGTGAATACAATTTGTATGCACCAGTAGGATGATAACCAATGAGCACCATAGCTTGACTTCGATCATCTAGCTTCTTCCTTAATTGTTTAGGTAAATGTGTGAAACAAATTGATCCAAATACTCTAAGATGTATGACATTTGGATTGAATCATGTCCAAGCCTCATAAGGTGTCTTCTCGACTATCTTCTTGGTTGAACATTTGTTTAGAATTTATACAACTGTCCAAGTTGCTTAACCCCAAAATTTCTTTGGCATACCTTTAGCTTTCAACATGCTACTAGTCATGTTCATTATACTTCTATTTATCCTCTTAGCTATATCATTATGTTGAGGTGTATAGGATGCAAAAACCTCATGCTTTATACCTTCATCATTGCAAAATCTTGCAAATTTTCTAAAGGTGTATTCACATCCACCATTAATTCTCAATTTCTTTAACTTGCATCCACTTTGTTTCTTGACATACAACTTAATTTTCTTTAATTGTGTGAATAACTCACTCTTTCTTTCAATAAGGTAAATTCACATATATCTGGTGAATTCATCTATACAAGTTAGGAAATAGTAATTACCTCCATTCGACGTTACTTCAAAAGGTTCACACACGTCATAGTGAACAAGCTCCAGGTTGTCTATCGACTTCATGGACAAGTTGTGTTTGAATGCTTTTGTAGCCTGTTATGCTTTGCAGTATTCCTCACACACAGGACTTGGTTCCTTCACTTGAGGTAAGCCATACACCATCTTCTTCTGGTTGAGCATACCTAGACCTCTGAAGTTTAGGTGTTGATGCTCGTGATACCATAGCTAGTTATTGTCTTCAATAGCAGTTGAAGCAAGGCATTGATGATCAACCTTCTTGATCTCTACTTTGAAGGTTTTATTATCTTCCAATGGTGCCTTTGGTATCATCCTTTCTTCACCATTATACACCTTCATCAGATTTTCTTCCAACTTCATATTATACTCTATGAAAAGTAATTGAAATATACTTATCAAATTACTTGTCATTGAATGTGCATATAATATGTTAGTAACACATGCCCTCTTACCATCTTTTCTCACCACAATTATGTTTCCTTTTCCACTTGATGTGACATGACTGACATCTGCACATCTAATAAATTTCTTAACCGATTCATCTAACTTGATGAACCAATTTTTATTACCAGTCATGTGGTTACTGTATCCTAAATCCAGGTACCACATATTGGTTTATTCACTATTCGACTGAGTATTTGCCATGAGTAGCATATCATCTAAGTTGCCTTCTCTAGCATGTGCATATTGCACTTCGTCATTATCTTTTGCTCTTAAGTTCTTCTTTCTTTGACAATCTCGAGCATAATGACCAAATCCTTGACAGTTGTAGAATTGCACCTCCTTCATGTCAACTTTCCTCCCTGAATACTTATTGCACATCACTTTCTTGATTTGATCAGAATGATTCTTTAAATTCTTACTTGACTTCTCATCATTTTAAGAATTATTTCTTTGCTTCGCCTTTTCTTTTCCAGATTTTTTAATGAATCTTGCTTGTAATGCATGTTCAGCCACATTCTCTCTTTCTGAGTTCATCCACTTCATCCTCATCTCACAAGCTTCTAATGAAGCTTGAAGTTCTTCTAACTTTATCTCAACTAGATTTTTTGACTCTTTAATATATAATACAATGTAATCAAAATTTTCAGTCATAGATCTCAGCACTTTCTCAATCTCCTACAAATCATTAATCAATTCACCACACGTCTTCATCTGGTTCGTGAGTAACATTAATCTTAAGAAGAAATCAACAACTAATTTATGTTCTTTCATTTATGTTATCTCAAACTAATTTCTCAGTGTCTACAACTTCACCCTCTTTAGTTTTTCATCTTTTTGTCGTTCAAGTTCTTTAACTTGTCACATGCTCCTTTAGACGTTTATTCTTCAATGATCTTCTCGAACACGTTAGGATTCAAACATTGATGAATCAAGAAAATACCTTTTCCATCTTTCTTCATTTGTTCCTTGTGTGCAGCCTTCTAGAAATCATTTGCATTCGCTTCCAATGCAGATACTACATCATTCACGATTTTAGTCACATCTTAAAATTTGAATATGACCTTCATTTTTGCAACCCACCTCTCGTAGTTCTCGCCTTTGAAAATCGGTAGGTTCACTGAAAATTGCATTGATGTTGTGTTATCATTTGCCATTACATTTCTCTTTAAATCGTAATCGGACTCGTTGATACCAATTAGTTAGAACAATTAGGATTTTCAAGAAGAATGAAGAATAAGAAAATAATAGAAAAACTATATTGTGTAAGAAAAAAAAGAATTAATTGAAGTAAAATTACAGTTTTAAAAAAACTTACTTGCATTTATTACGTCACCTCTTTATATAGACAACTCAAAACATACAAGTTTACAATCGGTAGCATTTGACTCAGTTGAATGCATGTTTACACAATTTAGTAATTACATATTGTATTCAACTTTGTCGAATACAACTAATTTTTACTAAACTCACTATTTCGATTAAATCGAGCACACCTAAATCAAATACATTCTTTTTCTATATTTCATATTAAGTGCCGTCTTTATGATATTTTTTATTTAAAATCATCTTTTTAAGAATATCAATGGAGTATTTTTTTTACTATTATATAATCTTATTTGTTGTATTTTAACTCTATCAATAATTTTATTAATCCAACTCATATGATAGATTTTGTAAAAGAATGTCACAAAGGCGGATTCGAATTTATAATATCTCTTTTTTTAACTAATCATTAGAATACTAAGAAAAACAATTCAATTAACTATAATTAGTGAAGGTGTTTTAATATATGAAACCGAATTTATTATTTAAAAACAATTCATTTTATATATATAATTTAAAATTTTTAAATGATCTATAACTATATGTGTGTCTAAATTGTTTTTTGTTTGGTTTATGGCCAACCAAATATTTCTCTTGCTTGACTGTGGAAGTAGAAGGGAAAAAAATCATTACTTGCAGTGATATTACAATAGTGAAATTTGGTGTGGATATTTTCTTGAAGATAAGATTCTTTAAAGTGGTTTATAAATCCCATGTCTTAGCGATAAAGACAATTCAGTCTGTAATCATATACATAATAAATTAATTAAAACTATAATGCTTTTAACTCTTTGGATTCAAGATTATTATAACAAGTTTGCAGCACTCATAATCAAATATTAATATTAAATATCCACTTACTTAAGACAGACTAAATTAATTTGTTTTATTTGACGTATAGATAGATTAATTTAGTTCTAAAACCAATTCTATTATCAAGTAGTTCTAATGTCATCCTCCACTAAATTTAACGTTTCACTATTAAATTAAACTATCTAAGATTTTTTTTTTTTCAGAAAGTTGTGAGATACTGTTAGTGCGTATTTATTTTTCACAATTATGTCTCTTTTTAATTATTTCAAGCAATTAACTCATATAAAGACTAGCTTTTCATTGTATATTTTTCTCAAAATTAAAATATATTTTTATTTTGTAAGAAATAACATTAGATTTTAGAAAAAATAAAGAATAAAATAGATATTCAACCTTAAGAAATTAAGTGAATAAATGAATAAGAGTTTAAGGATTATACCATATAGAAATTCTTACATTTATCAATCAGATTTTATTATAATATTTATTTTGTTACAATGATTAGAAAACACAACAATCCGCACTTTGTTTTCTATGTCGGTATGCTATTTGAACCGAAGCTTATAATATTTAATTTGAAAGAGATGATTTTATATTCAACTCTTATATATATTTTTATTGTTTAAAAGAATTTCAGCTATGTTCCCTTAGCAAGATAGGAACACTCGAAGGTATTAATAGGTGTATAATTTATTTTGGTGCAAGAGTTTGGTCATGATGGCAATAAACCTTATATAGTGGTGTTTGAGGTTATTTAAGGGATAAATTCATGTGAGATGAGAAGCTCTATTGGTGGTTGGCTCTATTCGTCGCTAATTAGACAAAAAAAAATTAATATAAAACATATTGAATAGTTAAATAATCAATATCAATATTTTTAAAATTAAAATCAAAATAAACCTTAAAATTAAGATGAGTTAAGAATCAGAACAAAAAGCTTATTAAATCTAAATATATTTCTTCTCAATTGTGATATCACTCTCATCATGGGAATGAGATCGGCGGGACCCGTTTGATCCGTTCATTATTACGCGTTAAAAATCAAGAAAGGATAACTCTTAAAGGAAAAATAGTAGCACACTCCCCACTAACAATATATAAAATATAATAATAAACCTTAGAACACTACAAATTCAGTGGATTGTGATTGTGATAAATTGCATTGTGATTATATTGTTTTATAGAGAAAAATAATCAGGCAACAAAAATGGGTTCTCTAATGGCAGGATGGGGTTCTTCCTCCATTGATCCTAAATCAGGTACCATACAGTAATACTATACACATATGCTTTGTGTTTAAGCTTTTATTTTATGGATAATTTACCATTTATCAGGAAACTCCTTTTATTGTTTCAGCCACACTTCAAAGGAATTTGTCACTTACTAAAAATGAAATTGATGCTTATTGGAAATCAAAGAAGAAGATAGAGGAAGAACACTTTAGCGCCATTTCCAATCTCTCTGAGACTATTGATCAGGTTTCATATTCAAATCTCCACTTATCATTTTCTTTAGTTTTTTCTTCTTAACATTTTCTTTTTCTTGTCTGTTTATGATACAACATGAATAGGTTAGCAGAGACAATGATCCTGAAAAGAAGCTTAAGAAATCAATGACTATGCCTGTGACCAAGACAAGGGACTCCTTTAATATGTCCATTCTTGACACAAATTTGGAGCAACTTATCAACAAAAATGGTTGGTAAGTTAATTTACTCTTTTCATTATATTAACTTAATCAAATTTAGTACTGTATGGTTTGAATAATAAAAATTTAATTGCAGGTGGACAAAGAGTAATTGGGCATTTCTGAATGAGCCACCATTGATGGAAGCTGCATCTAACAAGTATGCAGCTCAGTTTCATGTTGCCAATTTGGGACCATCCAAACTGAACCCAGAAGATGAAATTAGTGCTTGATTATATAAATCTTGCTAACTAAACACTAAGCTCTGTATATATTTGTTAATTAATCAGTATTTATGTTTGCATCAATGTAAGATAGTGTGTCTAGTGTTGAACCAATTGTGGAGTTTGTTTTTGTATGCAAATAAACATGTTTTTGTTTCTGGTTAATTTGTTTGAAGAGTGTAATGTAATGAAGCTATTTGATTATATAAGAGTAAATTATATGATTACAGAAGCATTACTACAAGAATTCCAGGAAATTAACTCCAAAATTGGAATGCTCTGATAACAGCATAGATGCTAGCCAAGTTTAACCTAAAAATAAGTTATAAGAAATTGAGAACATATCCACAAAAGCAATAGAATCTTACATTGCAGATTATTCATTCGAGATGTATTAGCGAATTGTATAGTTTGATGCTGAAGGTTGCAATGTTGATCTCAAATTTGTATACTCTAATTCAGAATCAAACCCGAATAACTCCTAGTTATTATTTTCCAGATCCGGATTGAGATTCTTCTCAATGAGAATCAAATTCAAGCTGTTTGCTTTGTCATCCAATCCAATGTCTGTAAAAGCATCCATAATCCTTTTACAAGCATGTGTATCAAAATCTGGGGTAGTTGATTGTTTCCATTGATCAATAACTTCACCTGCTTCTTTTGCGTGATCAAGAATCAGATATGTGGAAATAATGCAGATATAATTCCTGCTAATCATTTTCTGTTTTGTCATTCTCAATGAATTCCATATATGATCAAGTTTATCCTTATTTCCCATTGCGCCATAAAGAATGATCAAGAAATCATATGTTATCCATTGACTTTGTGTGATCTTTTTCTCGGTCTCAACAAGTGAGTTCGAACTGGCACTATCAAGATGACCTGCAGTAACATATATGTTGGCCAAGTTCAAATATCTAATCCAACTTTCATCAGAACCAGCATCGTTACGCATTTCTTCAAGAATCCTTCTAACTTCATCGATATTAAGAGAAGCAGCACATGAACTTATCCATAGATTATAAGTAAACATATCCGGAGCAACCTTTTGTTTTTTGAGGTCTTCAACAACCGATGGGACCTTTTCAACCTGCCCGACTGACATGTAAAGAGTCATCATTTCATTGTAAGTAAGGGCATCAAAGGGGAGGTTTGAATCTTTTATCCTTTCATAAAGCTCCTCGGCTTTTTCGGTCATTCTCGCTCCTGCATAAGAATGGAGGAGGGCGGTGTAAGTCTCACATGTCTTTGCAGCAAGTGGTAAAGCCTCAAAGTAGCGCTCTGCAGCATCAATGCCGAAAACCTTGGTCATCAAATCTATGCGGTCTGCATAATCAGAGTCTGATAACTCGTATTCTTCATGACTAACCATCCATTCTGATATCTGTAACCATCAACAGTAAAAAAAATTGTAAAACCATATATCCAACTGACAATTACCAAGTTCCTAATAAAATTTTTCAAGTCCAATGCAACCTTAACGCTGCAAAAGACTGAAACCTTATTCAGAAACCATTGAATGTATTTGAGACCGTTTTGTAGAGCAAAAATAATATATAAAGCTAATACATGAATCAGAAAAACATTCAGGAATAATCAAGCAATATTAATTCAAAATTATATCAATACAGTAAACTTCTTTGGTGCTGCAACGGCATCATAATCGCTCGAATTTAACAGAGGCCTCTAGTGCTTAACAAACACCAGAGGATCCTTTATTGTTCCAACAATTTTTGGCACTAAAGGCATTCCAGAACTGAGTAATCAACTATTAATTTGTGAACCTTGCAAAACTATTGATTTGGTAGCCACCTTGCAATCTTTCTCTTTCTGAACCTAACAAAACCTTTTTTGGGGTACAAACCTTACAAAACTATTAATAATCATTGGTGAAGATTCTGTAACAGTGTTAAAAGCAAAAAAATTCCAAAAACTTATATGATCTGCTACTACATGTCTTCTAAAGTTTTTTTTTAATTTTATCTTACACAACTTCCAGAAATTATCCCTAATTCACAATCACAGAGCAATACCCGAAAAAAAAAAAAAAAAAACTTCAAAATTCATTAAAACCAGCATCTAATGAAAGCCTGTTAGGATAAATGGCATAAAAAAGTGCTTATTATATAAGTGTTTATGTGTAAAGTATTTCTATAACAAAAAAATCAAATAAAGTCTAACTATTTTCATATAAATTATAAGTTGTTTTCGTAAACTATCCTAGAGTGTGTATGGTCTTGCGATGACAAAAATTGATTTCGAGAGAATTGATTCTAATTAAAAGTGACTTAAATGTAAAGTGATTTATATATGGATACATTTACCTAAGGTAAAACTAATCTGGACAATAAATTTCAATATAATTAACTTCTGGACTCAAAAATTACAAATCCTACTTTAAGTTAGAATCAATAATCAATTCTAAAGGCAAAATCAATTTTAATCCGGACCACCCAAACATGTTAAAATCAATTTTATACATCCATAATCAATTTTGAGTGATCTAAGCCTAAGCTTGGATTTCATAAAATGTACGGAGCACAACGGATCAGAGTGGAGTGGAATGGAGCAGAATAGAGTCTAGCTTAATGAAGATTTCATTGCAAAATTTAGGACAAAACAAGACAAATTCTTCATTCCACACAAATCCATTCCACTTCAATCCGCTCCAATTCTATCGATCCAAACAAAGCCTAAAGGTGGAACTAAACATGGACCTAAAAGCTAATTGAAATAAGCTGAAATCTATGCCATAAATTGTTTCCATAATCTATCCTAAACAGTCTCAGAAGAACTTCTGCAAATAATTAAGCTCAACTAAATCTCAAAGAGAAAGAAAAGAAGGAAAAAAAAACCTCCAAAGCGTGTTTGTAACGCTGAGAGCTTCTAAGCTCATTAGAAATATCACGAAGCTGAGAAACAGGAATAGAATTCCCTTGTAGAACCCATTTCTGAAGAACATTGGTAGCACTTCGTTTGGGGAGTCTCAGCCTCAAGATTCTGCTTCTTAGATCATCATCACCAACCTCCGCAGTGGTTGAAGTCTCTTCATCATAATCACTGCTCACAGCACCGGAAGTTACAAATCTTGATGAGCGGTGATGGTGATAACCATTGTTGATGTTTCTGCATAATTGTTAATTGAACTTGCGTGAATTTACATAGTAATGATGATAATAATACCTAACATTTTGAATCTGATTGGGAATTTGGAAAATTGGAGATGAGAGAAGGAATTTGGCTTACGTTCGTTTGATAAGAGAGAGGAGAGAACGGTACGCCATTGACGGCGGTTGTAACTTGCTCGGTTTGTAAGTTAGAAGAAGTGTTGTTGTTCCGTTTGGTTTGGTAGAGGGATTCAGAAATGAAAGACTTGTTTGCTTCGGTGACAGTCAATGAAAAATGTTTTTTTTTTTTTATCTTGAAATGAATATGGGTGTGGGCTGGTTATGGATTTGAGCCTAATAATAATTTCTTTTTTAATTTCTTAAGGCACCTTAGATATAATTTAGACACTATACAAATTTTTAAAAATGTCATCCGTTTTTAAAAATGTATTTTTGGATACACTCTAATATACATATTTTATTCATTTTTGATTCACATTTTAATTTTATAAATTAATTTATTTTAAAAATGCATCTCCAAAAAAAATTTGAAAATACATAGAAGTTGAAAATTTACAATTAAGTATTATTGGACCACAAAAATGTACGATGATGAATGGGACCGACCAAGAGCAAGAAATTGTTGCATGTTGTAGAGAGAACGTTGAAGCATCATTTGGAGGTGTCATATCAGGCGTGCAATGCAATCTTCCAGAAATATATTTTCGAAATTTTGTTGGAGATGCATTTTCAGAATAAATTAATTCATAAAATTGAAGTATGACTAAAAAATAAATAAAATATATGTATTAGGGTGCGCCCGGAGATGCATCTTCAAAAACGGGAGGCATTTTTAAAAATTCGCGGGGTGCCTAAGTGGTATCTAAGGTGCCTTAAAAAATGCTCTTTTTTATACAGGAGATTCTTTAATACACCCTATGAGTTAGTCACATATCCCTAGTAAATTTTTAAAATAACTCTTAAATGCGAATTTTAAAATTTGAATGCATTTAATATATATAACATTGCTTTTTTGAAATATGTCAAAGCTAGTTAAAGCTCATTTTAACTTTAGGATTGAACTTCGGAGACACCCTGACACATTACACTTATGTTCAATCTCAAAACCATACAATTTCAAAATATTTTGGTTTTCAATGTCCTTATTTTCTACGGAGCTTGAAAGCCTCGGATTTATGAAATAGAGGAAGCGTGAAAGTTAGTTAAGTCGTGTGGTATGTCTGTTTGAGTGACCATAGTTTTACAAAAGTACGGAAGTAATTCCTAAGTACTAAGGCAACTCTCATACACATACACATTTAAAAGATTTTTTCAACCTCTTTTTTCTCTTAAAATATTTTTCGACGTCGAGCTAAGTGATTAAGAAATTGTCTACTCTCTTTTAAAAGGTATTTTTAGCTACCCAATTGATTGGGATCTTAAGTTAATCGATCAAAGCATTAAGGCAATCGATTGGAGAAGGCTTAAACAATTAACCAAATGATTAAGACATCAGCTTAATGACTTGTAACGACTCTGTCAAATCTTTTCACATTGGGCAAAGGTAATCGATTAAAATTGATCATCTGATCTATTAGGGCAAGAAGTTAATCGATTGGGACTTTAATTTTTTCCATAGTTCTTTTCCTTTTTTGAATTTTCCTTCTCATATATAAAGGAGGGTCGCCTCCTCTCCATTTTACAATTTTTCCAAAGCTTTACATTTTTTTTTTGGAATTTATCTCTCAATTTTCTCTCTTTCTCTCTAGAAATAATTTTTCTTTCACTTAAGTTGCCTCAGTGCTTTTGAGTGAAACATTACTTGTGAGGAACAAGTTGTATTGGTTATGTTATTATTTTAATTCTTGAGAGAGTGATACTCTTGAAAAATTGAGTTTGGTTTGTGAGATAAACTAGTCATAAAGTCTTTGTTTTGGTACTTTGCCAGAAAAATTTATGTTTTGGTTATTGAGATCAGCTTGAAAATATTTAAACGATTCATTAGCTTAGCATGGGTAAAAGATATATATGATTAGGGATAAGCCTGTAAAATTTCAAGATCAGATTGTATTAAGGTTTGTGGGCATAACGTTTAAAAGCTCAAACTTAATAGTCAAAATCTCAAGAAGATCTTTCAGAGACAGAAGTAGGTCAATATTTAGTTGAACCTAGATAAATCTCTTGTGCAATCTCTCTAACCATTATCCTCTTTATTTTTCAGCTATTTGTTTTTATTGTCTTTACTTTCTTTGTTATTTACTCTATCTTTAAGAAATTACTAACACAATTTCAAGTATAATTGAGAAAACCACTAAACTAGTCACGAATTTTAAATACCATAATTCACCTCTCCTTCTTGTGCTTGAAGTCGTTTGTCCAACAAATGACATCAGAGCCTAACTCGTGTTAAAGACTAATCGTCCCGGGAGGAAAAATGAATTTAAGTTATTCACTAAGCAAACCTACATCCTTTAATGGAGAAAGATATAGTTTGTGGA
Source organism: Lathyrus sativus (assembly GCA_963859935.3). Lineage (NCBI taxonomy): Eukaryota > Viridiplantae > Streptophyta > Magnoliopsida > Fabales > Fabaceae > Lathyrus > Lathyrus sativus. Next base: position 7,158,817 of record OZ012740.1, read on the forward strand.
AAGAGAAAATGAAGTTTTTCACATAAGGGATGAATCGTGATATTTGGAAGGTCATGAAAGAAGTTTGATTGGTTCCTGATGTCAATGGTATTGTAGTAAATAAATGTGAAAAGGACTGAACCAAATATGATAAATAAAATGTCCAACGCAGATTGAAAGCAAAAACTATTATCACTGCCACTCTCGGTCTTGATGAATTCTTATGAGTTTTTCATTGTGAGACTACAAAAGAAATGTGGCACATCCTCCAAATTACCCATGAAGGAACTACTCATGTAAACAGGGTAAGGTTGGGCACATTTGTAACACCTGGGACTGAAGAGGATAGGGAGAGGTTGTAACACCTGAGGTCGAAGAGGGTGGAGAGTGGTCACTCGAAATCACATCGGAATGAGAAGATCCTAAGACTATGCATGTATGGGACTGTATGGTTGAAGGAATGCTTATAAGGATTAATTGGTATTACCTATACCAACAAGATGAATCTTCTTTTTGGTATCTTAACAAATAAGAATCTCATAGTTAAGCGTGATTAACTTGGAGTAGTATTTGGATGGATGGTCTTCTCAGGAGTTTCCCGTGTGAGTGATGACAAAGTATGTTGAAAAGATTCGTGTTGGTTTGTGGGGTCAGTCGGTAATTCTGAAAGAAACTTGGGGCATTACAACATTAACCCATGAGTATGAATATTTTAAATGAAATTTAGATAGAGCATTAATAAAATGCAAACACGATTTACCCATATCCTAAAACATATGAGAACTCTGTGAAAAACATTTTCAAATTAGGAACTAGTCATAAAAATTCCTAGATGTCTAAATGTATCTGGCAACCCAAAGTCATTACAAGTTATTAATATAAAGATTTTGCGATTACGAATACACACACCTTGTTTGGAAAATTGTAGGAACATTAATGGAACTAAAAAGACCCGTCATAGATGAAGTGGGATAAAATAAAAACAAAAGTCTAACAATTAAAGCTAAACAATCTGACTTTGATGGTGACATGACTCTTATAGTAAAGAAATTGAAAATATTATTAAAGAATGAAAAGAAGCAAAAAGGCGAGGAAAAAACACCATCCATTCTAACAAGTAACAATTTCGAAAAGAAATGATAAATCAGGCCATATTGTCCCCTAGCTAAAAAGGCATATAAAAAGAAAATCAAGAAGCCTAAGAAAAAGGGAAAGAAAACTTATGTTGCATGGGAAGACAATGATATGAAATTCTCAAACGATGACAAAGAAGAAGAAAAAGCTCATATTTGTCTCATGATAAATCATCAAGATGATGAGGTAACCTCTTACTTCTCTTATCATAATCTTTTTCATATTTGTAAGAAACTAACTAAAGAAACAACCAAACTAGAAAAAATTGTCTTCAAATCCGAGGATGTTATTTCCTCTCTTGAACTTCAAAAAAATATTGAAAAGAGAAATATAAATTCTTATAAAGAGACAAATGATACAGATTAATGCTATTCCACTTTAAAAGAAGAAGCTGAACTTAACGAGTGCAACAAATGTGATGATTTGAAAAATGAAATTTGCGATCTTCAAAAAACACTTGTGAAGTTCACCAAAATAATAGATAACTTGAATCTTTTGTTAAAAAATCAAATAGCCCCATACAATATAGTTGGCATTGGTTATAAACCAAATAATAACATTAAAAACTTTGATAACATTTGTAATACCAAAACCACTTATCACTATAAAACTCTAAAATACATTGTAGTAAAGAAGGACATATTTCTATGGTTTTTTCATTAGGAAAAGTCATGAAAGCAAAGAAGGGCATCCTCCTTCATATTTTTACAAAAAACACTGTGAACACAAAGCAAAAACTTTGTCTACCCTTTTAAATGCCTATATCTCTAAGACAAAAAAGAAGAATGTTTATGAAACTAACAACAAAGGACACAAGATGATATGTGTACCTAAAGTTAAGAATGAACCTTTTTTCTGCAAGAATGCTTTACAATCTCAAAAACCAAATGGTATCTTAACAACGTCTATTCAAAGCATATAACAAATGAAAAAACTCTATTCTCCACATTCTTTCCTAAAGAAGGATGATTTGTATCTTATTGGGATAATAATAAGGGGAAATTCTAGGGGTAGGCGTCATGTGTAAGTACCCTAATCCACAATTAGGGATGTTCTCTTAGTTTAAATGGTTAAGCATAATTTACTTAGCATAAGTCAATTATGTGACAAATATAACAAAGTAACTTTTGACTATTCTGGTTGCAAGGTCATGAAATCTAAATCAAACGAAACTCTATTTACAATTTCAAGAAATGAAAATACCTACACAATGAATTTAAATAAAATCTCTTCAAATGATGTATGTATCTTTAGTAACAAGGATGAATATTGGCTATGAGATGGGAGAATAACTCACACCCACATGGATCACTTAAATAAGTTGGTCCGAAAAGATCTCATTGACGGTTTTTTAGACTTATATTTTGAAAATAAAATACTTTGCGAGGCGTGCCAAAAGAGAAAGCAAGTAGGAGCCTCTTTTAAAACTAAAAATATTGATTCTAGTAATCGGCCCTTACAAATCCTTCACACCTCTTTGACCCATCGAGAATCGTAAGTCCAGGTGGAAACGCCTACGCTTTTGTAATTGTGGATAGTCTCTCACTATACCTGAACATTATTATTATCTTAGAAAAGAGATGCATTTGTTGCCTTTGAGAAACTGACAATAGTTATCCAAAACGAAAAAGGAGTAAGTATTGCATCTATCGAAAGTGGCCATCGTGGAGAATTCCAAAATGAAGAATTCAAAAAAACTAGTAATGAAAATGGTGTTCGGAACATCAATTTTGAGATTCTAATAATATTTTTGAATTTTCTTTGAGTAGGTGAGTAATGTATGGAGGGTAATAAATAATTCCCTAACTCTTTGACTTTGCCACAATCTCTCAAAGCACACATAATTATTTCAGGAGCTTGAACACAACATAGACATTCATTCGAGTTACAAATTTTTGATGTTTCTTTTAGCATTATTGAAAAGCTTGTCGTAAGTAATAATAATGATATTTCTAATATTAGTGACAGATCTTATCAATCCAAAATATTATAGAAAGTGAGAAGTATTAACTAAAATATTTTAGTTGAAACTCATAAAATTCAAATACAATTTGGCTAAATGATAGCTTTAATCCCTTATTATATCATACTCACGAAATCAGTTATCTTATTTTATTTTTAAATAGTTTTGCTCCCCCGTTCTCAATTTTGGTCCAAAAATGCTGAAGTGTAAAAAAATTTAATATGTGGTATTTTTATGATGATGTGGCATTAAACTTATTATCCAAATTAATTTATAAATAAATATCAATAATAACTTTTTTAAAGAATTTTTAAAAAATTCATATGGAAATTAATTAATATAAATTTTAACACTTCCAATTTTGAAAAAGATTGTCCTATTTATCCCATCCACAAACTTCACATTGTTTGTGTAAGTTATATATACTCTTAAATTTAATCTAACCTACACAACATGGGACTCGTAGTTACAACCATTATTTCCACAACTTACTTCATTCTAAGTTTCTAACCCACATTTTACTTCATTCTCAAATTTCTTACCATTCTTCACTGATTCCTCTAGTATTTCCACGACTTCTGTATGTGAAAGTCGAACAAAAAGGGTGGAGGTAACCAATTTCAATAGATCAATGCAACCTTTATCAACCTTGTTATCCATAAATTGCATATCTTCAAGGCAGTTGTCAAGTAACTACTGACACAAAAAAATCACATATGCTCGACACTTTTCATATTATCCTACACAAGTGGCTTGACAAAAGTGGTTGGCATATCTTAAATCCAATTGGTTGTCATTTTTTGTCACCCCTCATAATGGTTTGACAAAAGTATCATTTTTCTCTAATTTCATTCATCAAAAGATTTTTATTGAGCTGTTGTCAATAGTATTGGTTAGCAGATATAAGGATTTGAGATTGGTTAAGAAAATAAAAATGCTATCAAAGGGTCATGGTGAATTGAAACAGAGATATTGGAAAATTCTTAATCATATTCATCATAGTAAATTGTTGGATAATCATGTGATTTTGGCCTCATTTTGTAGCCTATTTGTGTTGGTGTTCCCTACATCTTGTGAAAATTATGTTGACTTGTATACAGCTAGAGTTAACATTAATGACAATATACAACAAGGGAGACTTGTTTATTTATTTTCAGAATGGCCTAATCAAAAAGATGGTATTTCACAAAATTGTAATCTCGAAATTATTTAGGAATGACAAAAAGAATTCATACCCATAGATAAAATTTGTCACAGATATGAGAATGGTAGTTTAATAGATATCCACATATAAAATAAATGGATATTTAAATATTCGTTTGTTAATGGATATTGATACGAGTTTAATGATATTCGTGTCCGCGGATACTCATATTCGTTAATAAATTATATAAAAAAATGTAAATATCATTAGTTTATTATACCTTATCTTTTCATCTTCTAAAAAAATATTAGTCTTCTTATGTTTCTTTCTTTTTTAAAAAAAAATCTTTGAATAAAACCTTTTACATTTCATTCAAATTCTATTAGCCATTTAATATTTCAACTATTCAATACTTCATACCTCACTTCAATAATTTCACAGTCCAACCAACTAGTGTTGTCATTCCTCTGTCGAACTAGTGTCTTCCTTCCTACTCCTCTATCGTTCGCTCTTTCATCCTAACTCACAATCACAATATTTTTTTTTGTTTGGTTAAAAATGAAATGTATGTATATTATGTTTGAATCTAATTATGTTTTGCTGAATATGAAGAAAATTAATGTGATAAAATTTTATTGCTAAATTAAGAGCAAATTATATGGATGTTATGTGATAATAACTTTTTGTGTCTTTAAAAGAAATTAAAAATATTTTTTTCAAAAAAAAAATTATAAAAAAAATAGTATCTATGGATATCTGTAAATATCTGTGGATATCGTAAAACCCATGGATTATCCGCTTAACGGATATCAACGTGGATATGGGGTATATATAGATATCATATTTATCCAATGGAACGAATACAAGTATCATAGTATCCGTCCCTATGGATATCCATTTACATCCCTAATATTGTTATAGATTAATTAAATTTGGAAGAGCCCAACATTGAATTATTTTTTCTCCTTAGAATTAAATATATTGCAGATTTGAGTTATTTTTGTTATAAAATGTGCAATTAGATTATGTTGCAATTAGACTTTGTTCAATTTTTGTTTCAATTTGTATTTTATGGTATTTTATTGTGTATAATAACTATGTTTAAAATTTTAATTTAAATTATAAACTTGTGAAATTATGATATTGTTAAATTTTTTAGGTGCTAGTGATTTTTATTAGAGACTGGGTCATCCGATTTGACCGGTTTAACACCTATATAATTTTATTATAAAGATAGGTTTATTCAACCGAGTTTTTGGGTTTTATCCGATTTAGTTATGTGGTTTGACCATTGACCATGTGGTTCGACTAATGAAACAGTGAACCAATATCTTCACCAGTTCGTTGACCAGTCTGATTTTTAAAACATTGCATAAAAAATACTCATTCCAAATTCAAACCTACTCCAAAGCACAACACAATGGTTGATTTCAATTTTATCAACATAAGCATAACAATGTCAGTGCAGTACACATTCGTTCCAAAGAGAAACTTTGCAGCACAGTGGCTAATTTCAATTTTATCAAAATCATAACATCAATAAATTTCAAATAAATTAACAGATGATAAATTTCATTGAACACAATAATTAGAAGCTTTGTTTGTTTTTAAATAAATTAATAATAATCACCATCCATTCCTTTCAACTATGGAGATGTCCTTTCTTTTAAATTTTAAAAACCTAAATAAAAAAATCTTTAATTTGGAAAAATAAAGAGATTGAATGATGAAATTTCAAAATAGATTTACATGCTTCTTACTCTTACTTTATGATTATGTTACTAAGAAAGACAATGTCGTTGTCGTAGTCAATAGTCGTGACCGCCACCATAGTCAATAAGAGAAAAGAGTGAAAATGAAATTGATTTTTTTTTAAAATTAAACTTTTGAGAGAAAACAATTGTTGAGATTGAGAAAATTGGAGAAGGAGAAAAGAACAGAAATTGAAAAGTGAATTTAAGAACATAAACATGAGAGAGAGAGAGAGAGAGAGAGAGAGAGAGAGAGAGAGAGAGAGAGAGAGAGAGAGAGAGAGAGAGAGAGAGAGAGAGAGAGAGAGAGAGAGAGAGAGAGAGAGAGAGAGAGAGAGAGAGAGAGAGAGAGAGAGAGAGAGAGAGAGAGAGAGAGAGAGAGAGAGAGAGAGAGAGAGAGAGAGAGAGAAACAAATAATTATTCAAATAGAATTCGATAATGGTTGTTTGATCACTAAAAATAATTTCTCAAAAAAAGAGAAATTCAAATGATTCTCCAAAGTGAATCCAAAAATAATAATACTTAATGATTTTTCAACTCAAACGACGAGAAATTAAAATGATTCTCTAAACATGATTCAATAAAATATACGGAAAAAACAATGAGTAAAAAATGGGAAGAAGTTGATATTTCAACAATTCGAAAAACACGGAGTTATGACTGTGAAGAAGAAAAAACTCTTTGGTATGTTTTGGAATGAAACATATACTTTTCTTATATAATGAAGTAGATTAGTCAATGTATCTAATCTAAGAAATGTGGAACTAAGTAACTTTTTCAACAAACACACAAACACACTTTTTTTTAACAATGCGTGACATAAGGAATTCTTTTCAAATTAATTTCCATATGGAAATATTGACATGTTCCAACAATCTCCCACTTGAATTTAAAAAAAAGTTTCACAAGTATCTTCAAATGTTTCTAACTTGAACCTTTGTGTAGCAAGTACGATTTTGATTTAACAAAAGTGACACAATTGTCTTGAACTTTATCTTAGACATCAAACTCGCACACAATCTTTTCTTAAAGTATATTCTAATAAGCTCTTGATTTAATGACCTCGCATGTCTATCTTAGTTTAGTAAAGGCTCTAGGAATTTTACCTCAAAGTTCCATAGAAGTCCACTTATATTCCACAATCGCACATATGAGTCTATCAAGAGTACTCATATAGTTAGGTACTCCCTCAATAAACTATCTATTAAGAGTTTTTATCATCTCATCCTCTTTTTGCTTCAAAGTTCATGTTTTTCTTATTTATAGTAGCACGATCACCTTATATTATTCACAACTTGTTATTACTCATTTAACCTATTTCTTAGAATCTCCCGTCTATTAGGTAGGTAGGGTTATTATCATAAGTAACTCATTTCTCTTGGCATTAGTTTCATCTTTTTGGATGTATTATAGAATTTTTCTTTAGCTAATCCTTTTGTCAAAGGATCTGCTAAATTTTTATCAGTGCGTATATTATCCATTCTTACACATAAAGTTTCCAGAAACACAAGAAAAGGGGGGCGAATTGGGTTTCAGATATGACACCTTTCTGCTCAAGTTAATGATAAGAACAACAAAAATAGAAATACATAAGATTTTATATTGGTTTACTGATAGCTAAGCTAGTCCAATCTACTCGCTAGAGTGATTTCTCGACTTCTCACAAGGACTTAATCCACTAATAAGAAAGATCACGAACTCAAAGACCAACTGTCAATAACTTCTTGAGGCTACAGACTAAAGTTAGTCCCTCAAGGAATTTAACCAAAGTTAAAATATAAAGAGTGTGTTTACAATAATGCTTCTAAATAAGCAGATATACAAAATGAATTTAAGAGTTTACACTTAATAAAATATAAAAATCAAAGCTCTAAGTATATTGAGTATTTTAATTGTTGTTTCTCTCGATTATTGTTCTTCTTTTTACTCACTTTGTCGTTATTCTTATACTTCACGTTTTTTTCTCCAAACCTTGTCCTCTTTAAATAAATGATGAATAGTGGGGGATAGAATAGGAAATTATTCAATTTCACAACTGTAATAATTGTACAAGGTTGAACGTGAATTATGGAAATCTGTTGGTAGTATATTCCTTAATAATTCCAGCATATTTGTCATTTAAAGACAATATTTGATTTTTCTGCTTGAATGAATGATATTCAAGAATATTCTTTCAACATTATTCTCTAAATCGTCGGCTTCGTATTTGAGATGATTTAAAGTTTGACTAGAGTTCAGAGCCATGAAGATTAGACTTCAGAGTCTAGTGAAAATATGACTTGGTTTATTAGAGTAAATATGAATTGTCTGTTCTAAAAGTGTTGACTTGGTTATTCAGATGGTTGACTATCAGTTATACACTTATTCATATGTCAATCTTATTTTAGAATTTATTGATGTCTATAGTCCAAAATCTCTTGCCCAGATTCCAGAGTCTACTTTGTCCAAAGTCTAGAGTTTGCTTTGTCTAGAGTCCAGAGTCTGCTTTGTCGAGAGTCTACTTTATCTAGAGTCTGATTTGTCCATAGTCCATTTAGACCTGAGTCCAGAATCTACTTTTCTTATTTTTAAGATTCTACACACTTAAAAAAATTATTAGAGTACAAAATTGTTCTTTATACTTTGTTACCGTCAAAGCTTAAGGATTGTAGATGTACAGATCAAACTTGTTCCAACAACAACTTCTTTAGAGATACAATCTATTATAGTATCATGATTTCTCCTTAGTTGACGTCTTTTACTATTATGATAATTATTCTCAATTTTCCCACAACAGAATCTTAGCTAGCAAGCATATTAACCAACTTGCTTTTTCACTAGCAGTTGCTAATGCTATCATTTCAGACTTCATTATGGACTGAATTAAGATACAACTCCTCAAACTAACTAAATATATAACTATTAGTTACTTTGGAATCATCTAATGTTGTGTTTTAGTCTACATAACTGTATCATTCAAGTATAACATGAAATCTATGATAATATAGACAACTATTCATGATCTTTTTAAGGTATCACATGACTTACCCAATAGCTTGTCAATGCTCATTACTCAGTTTACTAGTAAACACACAACAATCTTACAGCATATGTAATGTCAGGTCTAGTACAATCACTGACATACATATGACTATCAATCATGCTCTCATATTGTGTTTGTCTAACTCTCTCAACAATGTTCTTAAATAGTTTAACACTAGGATCATATAGTGTGCAAGCAGGTTTACAACCAACATTGATATATTTCTTTAAGATCTTTTCCATACAGTGAGATTGATTCTAAGATATTTCCTTCTCAAATCTAGTGATCTTAGTTCCAAAAATCACATTGGTTACTCTGAGGTCTTTCATATAAAAGTTGTTTCACAACAATGATTTTACATCATTAACGACATGAAGGTTTATATTTAAATATGAGTAAGTTGTCTACATAAAGACATATGATAGTGCAAATGTTATTTTCATATTAGTAATAAATAAATTTGTCACTTTCATTCACTTTGTACTCATTTGATATCATTAATTTATCAAAATTTTCATGTCATTACTTTGGAATTTGTTTTAGACCATACAAAGACTTATCTAACTTATAGACCTTGTTTTCTTACCCATGAATTACGGACCCTTCTGGTTGGTCCATATAGATTTTTTCTTCTAAGTGATAGTTTAAAAAGGTTATTTTAACATCCACTTATGTTTTATTAAGTTATAATAACACCAATTGAAATTAATTCCCTAATAGTTGTAGTTATAGTGACTTGAGAAAAAGTATTAAAAAAATTTATATTTTCTCTTTATCTAAAACTTTGGCTATAAAGGGAGCCTTATACTTATCAATAATTTCATTAGATTTTAGTTTTTTTTCTCAAAACTCATTTTTTGTAACAACTAAATGATAGATCCGATCAGATTCTAGAGAATTTATTTCATAGTTAATAGCTTCTTACTACAAATTTGTATTCAAAGATGACAATACTTCTTTAAAATTTATTAAATCTTCTTTTATTGTATAAGTTGCAGAATCAAACACATAGTCTTTATAAACTCTTATTTGTTTACTACGTTGAATGAATTGAAAAAATGAATTTTACTATAATTATAATATGTGATTCAAAGTATACAATTCTAATTATAATTTGTTTAACTATAAATTTACAACTTAATTTTAATAAGTTTATTTTGTTGAGAAGGTAAGTTTCTTCTACCTTAACCAAAAAAAATTTATTCGAACTTTGTTCTAGACATGCAACAACGTTAAATCTTTTACAAGAGAACTTTGTTGTCAATTGTAATCCTTTTGAACTCGAAGAATTAGTCTATGCAATTGCGCACAAAGAATACTCGAGTTATAAAAAAAAATTATAATATGAAATCACGTTTAAAAAATCTTAATTATTTAATTATTTTTATTTTTATTTATAATTACATTCACCAGACAAAAAAAACCATACAAATGAAGGTAAGTCCATTTTTCCAATAATCAGAGACACACTCAACAAAAAAACCTGGCCTCCCTAATAAGCGGAAAATACTACCCTACAACAGGCAACACAGAACGTTACAGTGTTTCCTTCTTCTTCGATTCTATCAGAGAGAGTTTCTTGTTGCAGATTTTTTGAAAAAAAAAATCGAAATCGAAAATGGGAACCCTCGGAAGAGCCATATACAGCGTTGGATTTTGGATTCGAGAAACTGGACAAGCCATTGATCGCCTCGGTTCCCGCCTCCAGGGCAATTACTACTTCCAAGAACAGCGTTAGTCACTGTTCTCTTCTCAGATCCATTTTCTCTCTTCCCTTTCTCAATCTCATAGATCAATCCTTTAATATGTTTTTTTTTCCTATTATTGTTCTAATTAATTACCAGCTTTATGTATTGGAAGCTCAACCTATTGAAATTCTAGAGAATTGATATAATTACGTAGGAAAAACTAATGAGAAACCTATTGAGTAGAATACAGGAAATTGTCTTTTCTTTGACTTTCCTTTATGCCATAAAACATATCAAGTAATCTTCTTTGTTATTGTTTTAGTGTCTAGGCATCGAACTCTGATGAACGTATTTGATAACGCTCCTGTTGTTGATAAAGATGCATTTATTGCCCCAAGTGCCTCCGTAATCGGTGATGTTCACATTGGCAGAGGATCATCTATTTGGTATGGATGTGTCATGAGAGGTAAGGTCTTTAACCTTACCGTTTAGACATTAAACTTTTGACTGGTTTATCATTTGGTGCTTTAGTTAAGTAACTAATCAGATCTATTCATCGAAGCAAGTTTTAAGGCATTTTCTTTAACTACTGAGGCCATCCTAATTCCGATACAAATTTTCATTACTTTGATCGTTTAATGTAATTTAAAGGTGATTTTTTTTGTGAGTCTCTATTTTGTAGCCATGAATCGTAAGCATGTTTGAACTTCACTTTATGCTTAGGTGACACGAACAACATTAGTGTTGGAAGCGGAACCAACATTCAGGATAACTCCTTGGTGCACGTTGCGAAGTCAAATTTAAATGGGAAGGTGTTGCCTACTATCATTGGGGACAATGTTACTGTAGGTGAGTCCGAGTATACTTTTGCCACGATCATGAACGATATCCGTTTTTTTTTTTAACCTGTAATAAAATTTGCACTTGCAGGTCATAGTTCGGTTTTACATGGTTGCACTGTTGAGGATGAGGCTTTTGTTGGTATGGGTGCAACACTACTTGATGGTGTTGTTGTTGAGAAACATGCCATGGTTGCTGCTGGTGCCCTTGTGAAACAGAATTCACGGATTCCATCAGGAGAGGTATGTATGTGTACTTGTTCAGGTTATTATGTGTGTCTGGTTGGGATTAACAAATTACAATGCCGGAGATCTAGGTATTTGGGTGAAATATAATTGTAACTTTGCTTTTAATGGAAAAGACTATTGGGGTGAAATATAATTGTAACTTTGCTTTTAATGGAAAAGACATATAGAAGCCAGTGTTATTGTAAATCGGCCATGGTGACCCTATGGTTGATATACGTGGCATTTTTTTGGGCTCACCTCAATTAAGGATGCTCATGGATGATTAATTTCCATAACCAATCTATAACCATAAATAATCCATATGTTATAACCGGTTATTAAAACCAATTGTCATAACCGGTTTTTATCTTTTAAAATGATTATAAATCAGTTATTAACAGGTTATATCCATAACCAATTTTATAATTAGTTTGGATTTAATTTTATTTTAAAATTGATTTTTTTAAAAACATAATTTTTTTTTAAAAAAAAATATTGATGTTCAAAAAAACAATAGTTTTTTTTTTAATTTTTTAGAAAATCATTTTTTTAAAATTTTTGGAGAAAAAAAATTAAAACAATATTTTTTTTTCAAAAAATTTTCAAAGTTTTTTTTATTAAAAAATTGACTAATTGGTTTTTATTTTGGATATTGACTTCCAAATTATGAATTTGGTTAAAACCATATTAAAAATATGTCCAAAATGTGGATTTCTTTAAAACCATACTAATAATTAACCGGTTTTTAATAACCGGATTTAAATATGAATATGGATTATTTAAATAACCGGTTTATTTGAGCACCCCTAGTCCCAATGGTAAAATCGGCCGATACTGTGGGTTTTTCCACAATAATCTGCTATAGCTGCACCGCAAAGCGACCGATATGGAGGGATTTTGGCTCTCTGCCAGGGAGTGGGAACAGTAACGAGCAAGAATGCAATAGCATTATGTGTTTGTGAAAAACTTCTATGTTGGTGAAAATAGATTAAGAAATTACCATACTATGATCAATTACATTGAAAACACATTAATAGTCTTAGATATAAAATTTGGAGCATGGATGGACAATTTGCAAGACTGAAACTATTTTATGTGCTGAAAATGTTATCCTTATCATGCGGGATGATTTTGTTTCAATGAAAATGCATGATGTGGGGAAACATCTTTGCAAAATTGCTCCCGAAACAAAGCAATATTAGAAATACAATCAATTGAGAGAAATTTGAGGCCGGGAATGATTCAGTAGGGAGGAACTTTGCAACCCCTTAAAGTGTTGTATATCAAGTATTTTCAATTTCTATTCTATTCTTCATTTCCTTGTGCTTGTCAACTTCTTCCATTGTTCCGAACTCAAATAAGATGTGATTCCTATAAAAAATTCCATAAACTCTCAGCATCCTGTCCATTCTCACTACTTGGTTCCTAGCAAATTGTCTTATAGCGAATTAAAACTATAAGAGTAATCATAATTGGCAAGGTGACATTTTTTTGAGACTTGGTGCATTTTTAATAGAGTAATTACTTCCAACAACAACAACCAAGCCTTATCCCATTTAGTGGCGTCAGCTACGTGAATCAACTTTTGCCATAATGTTCTATCCTGTATCATGCTTTACCCAACTTGGGAATTTCTCCTATCACTTTAATAAATCCTTTTCATTTTCTGGCAATAAATCCTTTATGAGTTCAATGCTTCTAGATTCCAGTTTCTTCTATAAATCCTTTACGGCTCTGCAGCTCTCCTCATCTTTAGCTCGTTTTCTCATCTCAATTTCTTTATGCCTTTCACATTCTTCTTGACAGACTTTTTGCCTTTCGAGTTTGATTGTGTCTTCAAGCATTCCCGTATCTATATTGTTTTTAGAAGCTGGTGATTACTCTTTTAAAATACCTTGGATGATTTGGTGGGATCTAACAATCCACGTTACAATCCCACGATTTACAATTTTCATAAAGCATCTTAGGTCAGATCTGACAACCATGAGTCTAATCATTGACAGATTTATAGGTAAAATGTCCATCTTTTTTGCTTAATGCATGGTGTGATGTTATGGCGTTGAATGTTGATTGATCCATGTAGGGGACTGCGCCGAGTGATTTTTGTTGGTGTGACAATAATAGACCACGAATCCTGTGTTTTGTGAACTACTATTGTTATTATTACTATTCCACTACACACATTTCTGCCCTGTGAACTGATTCATGGAATAAGGGTTTGTGACAATAAGCACTTCTCTTGTTTCAAATTTGACGATGGATTTTGCTCAATAATATTTATCATTAATTGAATAGTCATCCCTACTTAATATTGGTTATAATTTTTGTATAGACTGCATGTTGAACTTTTAGTTTTAATTACGCTAAACTACGCCACTATTCCTGTATGCTGTTAATACTTGTTATGTGTATCTTCAATGATCTGTAACCACAAAATTGCCCATACTTGCAGGTTTGGGCAGGGAATCCAGCAAAATTCCTGAGGAAGGTCACTGCTGAAGAGATATCATTTATCTCCCAGTCAGCTATCAATTACAGTAACCTTGCACAGGTCCATGCAGCTGAAAATGCCAAGCCTTTTGATGAAATTGAGTTTGAGAAGACTCTCCGAAAGAAGTTTGCCCGGAAAGACGAAGAGTATGACTCAATGCTGGGCGTTGTTCGCGAAGTCCCACCCGAGCTCATTCTTCCGGATAATGTCCTACCTGGTAAACAAGCAAAGGTTTCGACACAATGAGATGTTTAAAGAAAAGCATCTTCAATTCCATTCTTGAAAAAATGACATCAAGCAATATACTTGTTTTGTTCAAATTCATGGAAAGAGGGATTGTTTTTTCTTCCCAATAATAACAAACATGTCCCGGGCTAGGGCATGACTCCTTTTCAGATTAAGAAATCAATTGTTCCATAATATTTCAAGTTTTATCTTTGGAAAAGGAAAGTACCATTCGTGTATGTGGATCTTTAGTTTGATGTATCCAATGCATGTGAGTTTCACATAAATGTTTGATTATTTAATGGTATTTATGTTTGAGACATTATTTTGGCCATTAGTTACTTGAATGATTGCTTTATAATAAAGTGAAAGGTGAGAACTGTCCCAAATGAATTCACCACATTGAAATCATAGTCTGCGACATATATGCTGGAATTGTGAGGTTAGACAGAGAGACAAGAGAAGCCTTAAACTTTGGGAGGTATCTGAACAAAGTTGCACCTATTAACTCTTAGTTTTGTTATTATATTTAATGCTGATTCAGTAGTTGCTGGAGTATTTCTAGCTATTTTTATCACTTTCCACATCATAACCACTTTGATTCGGTTTGTTATGCGAAAATCAATATAATTGTGTTCATCCCTCTTATTTATGTCAATTTACCATTAAATTCCTCGGTAACACTAGATTGATCCTATTAGGCAATTGATGCTATAGGCGTAGGGGACCTTTTTGCAAGATTTTTGTATGGAATGGTCAAAGGTCTATCACTTTTAGAATGCTGCGAAGTGGTGGGTCTGTTATTCTTTCTCTTGGTGGTGAAGTAACCTTGGATAATTTGTAGTGAAGGTACAAGCACGTGCAGATAAAGGGTCCTGTCACGTCCGATACATCCAAATGAAAAAAACTATTAATAGAAATTAATTGTTTCCTTTGCTTTCATCCTTTTCAAGTCATCTCTTTGCCACTAAATCAAGTGTTCCATGTTGTTCGAATGTTAGATCTGGTACACAAATGCATGGAAGTTGGAGGCTTGGGAAGTATATAATGTTTGATTTGTAATTATTTCTAAATTTAAAACATCAATAAAATCATGTAAAATTAAAAGATAAGTACTTTGGAACAATTTGTATATGTAAAGTTTTAGTTGTTTGACCCGATGGTAAAAAAAATTCTTTAAACTTAACAAGTGATCATATGTTCAAACTCAATCATAAACATGTAACAATGTTAAAAAAAGGTCATATGTTCAAACTCATGTAATAATGTTAAAAAGAGGTCATATGTTCAAACTCAATCATAAACACTTAACAATGTTAAAAAGAGGGTTTTGTCACACCCATCACAGTCCTATCAAACTCTACAATTGCACTTTCATGAGCTAACTCGATTCACTTTTCATGATTGGGATGAGAAACACTGGACTTGCCAAATTAACAATATTGTCATTCTTTTTACTTAAAAGAAAGGCCTACTCGAACTTCCCACGAGTTAGATCACTAATCCCCAAAAAAACAACAGTGCCTGTATAACAATTTATGCAAACAACTAAACAATGTACTAAAGGATACTCTCTTTTTTTCATACTAAGATATATTTGCAACGCCTTAGACTAAACCCCATTTACCCAACATTTTTTATCCTGAATTTCAGTAAATTGTATTAGAGGATAATGAAAATACTGTGTTCAAGTTCATCAAATGCAGTGCAGCTACTACAACGTTCACAATGATGAGCAATGGATTAATTTCAAAGACAAACAAGATTAAGCAAAGAAAATTCCATCAAAGAAAATTCCATCAAAGAGATGTCTCCTTCCGAAACATGTTCAACATGAAACCTATTCATTTTTTAAATAACAGTTTTTAACAACTCAAGTACTGGATCTTAGATTATCAAATGTCCATTGGAGAACCACCTTGGGGTTCGGCACCACCTTGATTTTCAGTGCCAGGAGCCTGATCTGGGGCAGCATCCTGCTCAGTTGCTACCTCGGGTTCAGCAGGTGCACTTTCTTCCTCCCTCACAATTTCAAAAGTATCAATCAACTGTTGAACAGTTTCCTGATCCAAAATGTGGAATGGCTCACCAACTCCAACCACGGCAATGGTGCATACGGAGCTTCTGAGCTTTTCACCTTGCAAGGACTCCCTAGTTGCAATGAGTGCATCTTTGATTAGATCTTCCCGGGAGGAGGCTGTGAAGTTGTTAAACCTGCGTTCCAAATATGTCTTTGCAGCTTGTGAGCGTGAACCAATTGCAAAAGCCTGGTATTCGAAGTAGTTTCCACTTGGGCAGTTGTAGTAGAGGTGAGCCCCTGATTCATCTAATCCAGCTACAAGAAGACCAACCCCGTAAGGACGCTTCCATGATCTCTGAGTGCAAACCTGCCACTCAAAATTACAGCATAAATACTGATGAGAAAAAGAGCTTCAAGTTCTAATTAATTTTGCAGATAAATCTCTTCCTTTTCCATGTAATTCTGCATATACAAACACAAACTTTGCCTCCCACACACACCCATCCAAATTTCTAATACTAAAACACAATTTTAAGCATATAATATATCATATAAAAATAATACAGATTCCAGAGCAGCCTGATTAGCTAACCCATTTTTGTTTTAATAAAAACACATCAGCTAACCAAACGTAACTACATCAAAAAACAACTGGAGAAAGAGGGAGGTTTTTCTAAACATGTTGTGCACCATATGCCCTCATCAATAAACTGAAAGATATATAACCCTGGTAAGAAGATCCAAGAAAAATACAGATTTCTTAAGTTCTTTGATTAGCTCAAATAACAATATAACTTGAACCCTAATGAACTAGGTTTTTCACAAGCAAGTTATATTGAATCAGTAGAACAATTTGTTCCGCTTCATGCCATCAAATGGCCAACTCAACCTAGAATTGCATGAAATAATAGCTAAAACATTGAAATGTGTGGCATGAAAAGTGTTAAACATAAATATTAGCGCACTTTCAGGATTTCTCTCAGTAAACCTTGGTAGTGCATTGAGCTATAGAAATTTCAAGAAGTTACAAAAGAATAAAAGTTTTAAAACAGGGTGAAATAAAAGTTACAAAACAAGGTGAAATACATTACAGGGTGAAATTATATAGACAAAGCATATGTATATACATTACATGGAAAAATTATATACTCAAAGTGGACTAAAACAAAAAAGAACACAGTTACATAGCCATCGAGTAAGATGCATTTGTTAATCCCTATTTGATAACTACACCATAGTCATAATCATATGAAATAGAAATATTTAAATTAGCAAACAGGCTCATTGTCAACACAACTTTTACACTTTAGTTTATCAAAATATAGAAAATAGAAAACTAAGGGGAGAAAGAAAATAAACTGCAAATCGGGGTAAACAACAGAGTTTCACAACTTCCGTATTCAGTATAGTCAATAGGTAATGCCAAAAAAATTGAATCAGCAGATTGAATTAATAAAATGATGCGTTACCATCACTAGATATGCCAGCAAGGACCAAAAGCACCAAATTTACAAAACAAAACTGCTGCAAGCAAAGCAAAACAAAACTGTGTGCACCTAACAGCTTAGGCAACGATAAAATGTAAAAGAAAAGTGCAAAGCTGAATATGTCTTTCCTGTTTAGAGTAAGTTTGAACAAACTTTTCCACAAAAACTGATATACTTTTCAACAGTATGTGAATCAGCTTCTGCATTTCAATTCTTTTAAAAATTCTCTTGTTTATCTTCTTCACATAGACCATTCAGTTACAAGGACTGTTTTGCAAGTGAAATTTATAATCTTATTTTATTTGAGAAGTTCTCTAAAGCTAATCCAAACTTGGCAATCAAATGCCAGCAGTCCAAAACCTATTTTAGTGTTTTCATCGGCATAAATCTCTTTCTAACATTTTCATTCTTTAGAAAAAAATGCTGAAGATCAGGTTTAAACTCAGTTTGTGTAGATTAAAATCACAGTAAATCTAACTACTAGGCCAGCAAACTAATTTGTAAGCAATATGCAATACTAATTATAATCTATGCTATCTATCTCATATAGCGGTGCAGCACAGCCATCCCAAAAAGTGGAGTGGAACGGGAGCGGGGAGCGAAACGGACATGATTTTGGTGACGCGGACACTAATACAGTTAATACTAATAAGCACATGATTGTTGAAAACTAAAATAAATTACTCAAAATTCATGAAATATTCATGTTTAAAAATAAAAGCCAAAGCAAGCAAAACATACTTGCAAACGACAATAAAATAACCTTGCTATCTTAAAATTTAAGTGTAATATCGTATACGGCTGACACGGCCGCTTCAGAGCGGCATCGTTCTGAATCCAATCCCGTTATCGCGGCCATTCAAGCCAGTCACCCATCTGTGCGGGAACGGAACAGCCTCACGTGGTTTTCTTGGTTGTTCCACTACGTGCCAAGATAACGACAGGAGAATTATAAAATCAAACTGTGCCACTTGCAGAGGCAGACAATTTTCTAGTGTCTACAAGTGTGAATTACAGAAGCCTGCATACTGTAGTTTCTTTAATGATATGTGTTTACAGTGAAAACAGGGAGAAAACAAACACACACCAAGTCGTTCTCAGAAAACTAGAGTCAGCAAACACACCACAGTCACTGACAAAGACACTCAACCAACTACAAACCTTAAATTCTCAAGACATTCCTGGGCTATAAGAAAAAACCCAAAAGGAATAAACAGACCAAAGTCGAAATATCATGCCCAGATTGAAAAACTAGTAACTCCCACACAAAAATGACCAAGCGGAAATGAACATAAATGTTGCAGACTTGCAGTCCCATTTCACTCTAATCAGTAAAATCTAGAGTTAATAAAAAGTTTTGGCACTTTCAAAGTGAGTCATTCAGTTAAGAGTCTAAAGCATCTAACCCCATATATTGAAAAATAAACAAATAAATCCTAAATTTGTTTAAATTAGTTACTTTAACCTATTAAGTGAATTGCTAAATTAAACCCTAAAAAATCCTAGCTCCAATTTCAAAACCCTAGGTCAAACAAATGGAGTTACTACAACTGAATGAGTAATAATATCAGAGTAGAAAGAGTAACCTGAGCCTTATCGGCGAGCTGAACAACGAGACGACCAACGGGAAGCGGAGACTCATAAGTGTAATTATAGTTAATACATTCAGATCGCATGTAACGGGAAAGAACACGGCCGTCGGCGGTGAGACCAGCGATGGCAACTCCGATATGATCGTCAACCTTGAAAATCTTCTTCTGATGAGAAGATAATTCAGAATTGGCTTTGTTAACGCAGGCGAGAACCACGTGCGTCTTGGATCGGAGACCTATTGCGGCTGAACCTTGCTTCACTGCTTCCATGGCGTATTCGACTTGGAATAGTCTTCCTGCCGGACTCCATGTTGTAACGTCAGTGTCGTACTGGTTTCTGAACATGTTTGATTTTGATTGGGTTCTACTTCGCCGGAGAAATGGGATTCAGGGACAGTATTTTGGAGGTCGCCGGAGAAGATCGGAGTTAAGTAGTTATGTTGCGAAGTTTGGGATCGATCTAGGGATTTTCTTTTATGACTCTTTTCTTTCTAATCAAGTTATTACAGTCGGCTTATGGGCCAATGTGCCTTTTCTTAAGCCCAATAGCCCAAATCTTTTCCTCCGAGCAATATTTGACAATTTTTACTGGCAACCGTTGATCTATACCTAACACCCCCATTTGTGGCATTTTTATTGTGATACCCTCGCTCTTAAAAAAATATAACTTTCACAATTTATTTTTTTATTTTTCGAAAATTTTGAAAATATTTAAGGTGTCTGAATCGATTTTGTTTTTTCACTTTTTAAAATATATTTTATAAGATTGTTTTAAAAAAGTGTTTGTAAAAAAAGAACTACTAAAAAAAACTTGTTGGTAACATAGTTTTTCAAAATTATTTTAAAAACGAGAAAATAAAAATATGCATTTGGTAAACTATTTTTAAAAATAGTTGTAGAGACGAGAAAATAAAAATTCTATTTAGTATTCTAATTTTTAAAAATTGTTTTTAAGTTAATATAAAATAATAAATATTTTTATTAATTAATAATTAAATTTTTTATGACTTATATTTAAATATACAAACATATAATTTTATTACTAAATAAAGTCGAGATAGAAACTTCTTATAACTAAATATATAATTTACTTCATTTTTAGAGTTGAATTGATAATGTGTTCATGCGGAGCAAGAAAAATACAATAGGAGCAATAAGAACCACCAATTCAACTAATTCTCCATTGAAGTTTTCTCTCTTGTTATTATGTATTGTGTATTGTTTATGACTTTCTCAATGTATTTTGTTACATTTACGAGTAGTTAAATTCTCCAATGCTAAGAACTGGTCATTGTTCTTGATTGAATTTGATTTTATGAATTGATATTTACAATACCGAGATTTTATTCCTATATGATTTTTTTTTGTGCTTAACGCTTTGCTCTTTCTAACGAACTAATTGCCTATTAGGGAGGACTTTCAACAATACCGGTTGATTGAAATATTCTAGATTACTTAACACCTAGGCCAAGGGGGTATCAACTAGAAACTATATTGTTCTTGATAATCAAGTGATTGGGTTTATTTGCAATCTACTATGGACATGGGGCTTGATTTGAATACCAAAATTTTATTCACTAAGGGTTTAGGAAGAAATAAATTTAAGAACCAATAATATCTATAAATAAATCAAGTTATTACAAGGTCAATTCAGGATATCAAATGAGTTTAAATTCAAACTCTCGTTCCTAACATCCTTTTCTCTTATTATTTTCTATGCTATTAAATTTATTTTAGTTTTATCTTCTGCAAACAAACAAATTTTAAAACCTTCAAATACTTTTTTGTTCAATTAAAATTAAATAGAACTCTAAAATACAACGCAGTTCTCGGGATTGATATTTCACTAACTACCAGTATTAATACTTATGCATATTAGTATACTTGCTAATTTATCGATCACATCTCATATAGAACACTCACACGCATAGTAAGAAAATAGTCTAATGCTATGCGTGAAATACCCTCCACACTCCTATCTCTATATATATCAACTTTTGCCAAAGATGTATTGGCACATGTTGAAAGTGCATCTCCCATCATATGTGATGTAAACTCTTTCTTGAATCAATCTTTTTGAACTCGATGTTAGTACATTCTTATAGTTTTTTTATTGATATGTAACGCCCTGTATAATATATATCTAGAATAATATCATACAAGTGTTATTATTTGATACTGACACAATCATAAGTGTCTATTGGTAACATTTACATACTTGACCATTTATAAAACAATGAAACAACCTACGGTACAAAATATGGAAAGTTCCAAAACAATAAAACCTAAGATCTAAGTACAATATCCTTTGTTGTACAATATACACAGAACACAATATAATAATTATAATCTAAACTTCCCTTGAAACATTTATGCATAGCTCCACTAGTAAACTAAACCTGCAAATAATACTTGAAAAACAACAATAATAATGGGGTGATATACTAATCTTAGTGAGTTCCCTTATCTTATGGGTTCAATCGACTCTACAAGGTTCTAATCCAATCCTAGCTCAAGTCGAAGGAAAAAAGATATAAAACTTGAGCTCAGAAGCTCGCAATGTATGGAAACGTGTCTCTTGAGTTTATCAACTCAGACTATCACTAATCGAAAACCATACCAAGATAAACTTCTCTGCCGCCTCACCTACGTCTAGGACTTTTAGCATGTGTCACAGATCCTTGTATCATACTTTGACATACAAATTGATTCGGATTCAACGTGTTTTCCACATAAATCTTCGCTTCCCATGGGACCCTTCCCATCTCAAGTCTTTTATCTGTAGGCTCCACTCATATACATGGGACTCAAATGAATGGATTCGAATTCTAAAAGAAATATAATCAACCTTACGAATCGTCGCTTCCCCATGGAACCTTTCCATCTCAAGCCTTTTACCCATAGGCTCCATTCGCTTAAGGGAACTCCTACCAAAGTATTAGTGCGAACACCACAAAGGAACTCTACATAAGCATCAACTCTCGGGACAACACATATCAAGGGTTTGTTTACGACTATGTGATGAAATACAACATAACGTGATCATATTCGACAATCACAAGGTGACCATATTCACCTTAATCACAAAATAATAACACATATTCTATACAATGCATCTCACTCACAACTATGACAATCATTAATCCATGACAAATACCTAGGTATCATAGCATGAATGCCACCCTATAGTGATATCTAAATCATACTTGCATATTATTTCTTTTTTTAATCCATTTTCTAGTTTTAGGCCTATGTTTTCTCACTTATCTTCATATTGTTTTAAGCATGTTATCACACAATAAAACATATGAACATGCACATATATCACACATACAACACGTACAGTGACATAACAAGTCAAGTATAAATAATGCGCACAAGGCATGTGATCATCATAATAAATAGGATTTTTAGAGCCAAGCCCCTTTCCAAAATAGGACTTTCGGAACAAAGGTCCCTCACCAATTATCAAACCATTTCACATGGTGTTCATCACAATACTAAGTGTTCATCTTAATCCATTTTCATATTATTCCATATCTATTTCCATCCAATATTGTTTAATTAATCAAACATCTATATCCATATAGCTTTCAACCCCTTCCGATCGCGCCTCAATCCGAGTTATGGTTCACAAGATATGAAGAAAACAAGAAACAAGAAAACTACACCTTGTCATGGTCACACAATGAGCAGAAGGCGAGGATGGCTCGCTTTTAGTTCGCACAGCGACTCCAAGGTGAGGGATAGACATAACTGAATTTAGTTCATGGTCGCACAACGACGGCAAAGCGAATAGCTCACTTTTCGTTCGTTGAGGCTCGCACAACGACCGTAGCAGAACTCAGGTTGCCTAGAGCTTGCACTACGACCCATACAAAATCCAGTATTCCAGTAGCGTAAAGATAAGGTCATCTATGGCCAAAACTCAAATTCTTTAACACCCAACAATAACAAAAACACATCAAAACACTCAATTAACATGATATAACATCATATAGGCATGAAATTCATCATGTTAACATATTTCACTCAACCTAATCTCACATATCATACAAGTTTTTCCCCAAATTTCTACCCATAAGTTCCTAACTAATGGAACGCACCTTGAAGATGAAGAACATGAGATGGAGTTGGTGATGAAAAATCCATAGCTTCCTCTTCCATGAGTTCTTCCTCTCTTCTTCTCCATTTCTCTTCTCTTTCTCTTTTCCTTTTCTTCGTACCAACTTTCTTCTTATTTCTATTTTTTTCCACCAATATATATATATATATATATATATATATATATATATATATATATATATATATATATATATATATATATATATATATATATATATATATATATATATATATATATATATATATATATATATATATATATATATATATATATATATATATATATATATATATATATATATATATATATATATATATATATATATATATATATATATATATATATATATATATATATATATATATATATAACCCAGCAATCAAAAACACATCAAAACACCCAATTAACATCATATATGCATGAAATTCATCATGTTAACATATTTCACTCAACCTAATCCCAATATCATACAAGTTTTTCCCCAAATTTATACCCATAAGTTCCTAACTAATGGAACTCACCTTGAAGATGAAGAACATGAGATGGAGTTAGTGATGAAAAATCCATAGCTTCCTCTTTCATGAGTTCTTTCTCTCTTCTTCTCCATTTCTTTTCTCTTTCTCTTTTCCTTTTCTTCTTACCAACTTTCTTCTTCTTATTTCTATTTTTTTTCCACCAATATATATATATATATATATATATATATATATATATATATATATATATATATATATATATATATATATATATATATATATATATATATATATATATATATATATATATATATATATATATATATATATATATATATATATATATATATATATATATATATATATGTATATATGAGTTAAAAATAATAATAAAAAATTTTATATGTAACATTGTTATTCAAAAAGGTACTAAGGGCACCTTTATCCAATTACAATCGACACAAATCTACACTACACCAAACACATTAAATAAAAAGCCACAAGAATTTATACGATTTGTAATAGTTATAAGTAATTCTACGTTTTGGTTGCATTACTAACCAGCGCCAAGATGATACTAATATATTTTGCATAATCATATCAGATTCACCAAATGCATCATTTAACAAATTTTGGTTTCTAGCCCACAAAATACAACCACATACAAGTCGTGCCTGCCAAGGAGAAATTTCCTTTCAACTTCAAAATCCAAGCTAACAAATGGTTACAACACTTATCTTCTATAATGTCTTCCATCTTGAACTAAGCATAAACTTGTCTTCAAACTAACCTAGTTTTAGCATAATTTAAGAATAGATGAGTGGAATCTTCTTATTGCACAAAACAAAATACACATACCATTTCATGTGGGTTTGTAATGATGCCACAGTTGACCAAGTTGAGACGCATAGGAAGCTTATCAATAAGTAATCTCCAACCCATAATCTTAATCTTAGTTGGAATTCCTAACTTCCAAACTACTTGTGCCGCTAATTTACACGCCTCATCCAGTTCAACTCTCGTCCTAGTTACAAGTAACATATAATAATAAGATTTCACTGAGAATTGCTTGGGAAAACCAAAGGCCCATTAGGCAATGTCTATGTAATGCAGTTTGGGGGATACTTCTTGCATAAGAGAGATTAGACTGTGGTACTCTTCCTGTAGGACCTCGTCATCCTCCCACCTTTGGATCCCCAATTTCCAATACCACACCTCACCGACCCAATTACCCATATCAAGTACAAAATCAAATTTCATCTCAGAGATTTCATAAAGGCCAGGAAACAAAACCTGCAGGGCACAATTACTACACCATTTGCCATGCCAAAACGGTGCGAGAGCACCATCACCAAGGTTAAAAGAAATAAACATGTGAATGCCTCCCCACCAACATTATTCCAAAGATTCAAAACATCTTTCCACCACGAGGATGCATTCCTAAAAGAAGTTGCAAATAACATACAAATGATGTTCCTTACGAAGTCTTCCTAGTATCCTTCTAAAATTTCAACCCAAATTGCTTGCTTTTTTTACTATGAGACCCCATAACCACTTAGTCATCAAAGTTATATTGAAGAGGTTGATGTCTCTAATACCCAAACCACCTTCATTTATGGGTTTTTAAAATGTAGCCCAACTCACCCAAGAAACCCATATGCGGTTTTTAGAGACGAACCACAAGAAATATCGTTGTATTGAAATCAACTTACTCAAAACTTTGTGTGGTGGCCTGAAAAAAGAAAGATAATGAATAGGCAAGTTCATAAGCACATAATTAATCAGCGTCACGATGCTCAATGGAAAACAACCTCCATTTCCATGGGGACAATCTCTCCTTCATGACCTCAATAACTGGTTTCCGTAATTCCATATGCCCGTGATTGCCTCCAATATTCAACCCAAGAAACTTGAATGAAAGTGAATCAAGTTTATAGGCCAGGAATTTCTCTGCACCTTTAAGGAAGAAACTTTCAAGTTTATAGGCTACTTTTCCATGTGTTAATTTTCAGACTGGATAGGAGTTCGAATCCTTTATAAATAGATTTCAAGGCGCAAAGATTTCCCCATGCTCCATCGCAAATCAACACCATCTTGTCCGTATACTGAAGTAAATTGTAAGACAACCCTTCTACGACTTCGAACCCTCTTAGTATGCTTGCATCTGCAACTCGTCTTACCAATATTTCCAAGCCTTCCATAATAATAGTAAAAATAAATGGAGACAAGGGATCACCTTGTCTCAATACCTTCAACGCCTTAAAATCACTAATTGAGCTCTCGTTAACAATAACCAACATATAACTACTCAAAATACCGCCCCAATTCACTTCAACCATCAATCTCCAAAACCCATGGCCTCTAACATATATCTGAGGTAGGTCATGTAACACCCCAAAATAATTATAATATTTATTTAATTGATTTATTATAATTATTTGTGATTTTCCAAGAATTTTGATGAAATATTATGACGCATATTGTATTTGTTTCGTGTGTTGTGGGATATTGATGAGCTAAGGCAATAATGAGAGTATTTAGAAAATAAGTGATTAATTGGAATTATTTTAGTATTAATAATAATAGAATATTGTGAATAATATTATTTAGATTATTATTATTAATTAAAATAAAAGGGAGTGGAACACTAAGGGCAATGTGGTCTTTTGTAAGGGAATAAGTGAGGGTAAGATGGGAAAATCATAATAAGGGTTCTAAGGGTATGTTTGACAAAAGGAAAAGAGGGGTTTGAGAAGTTCACTTTTGGAACGATCGTGTTTTGGATAGCACTTTGAGGAAAGAATGAGGAAGAGACTAGGGCTCAGATAAACTCTGAAGTGTGAAGACATGGCTTCTCAAACGGTTTTGATGACGACACACTCTATAACATACAAGGATGGATAAAAGAATCTCAAAGAAATCAAGTTTGAAGAACTTCAATTTCAATTCAATATGTCAAGACTTAGTAAAGAATGAAGACAAAGTTTTACACAAATGAAGGTACAATATTCAGCTTTTATATAGCTTGTACAAGTGTTCAACTTCATCTCTCATTCTTGCATATCATATTGAAAATACTTTAAATCATTACAATGCATTTTTGTCTCTGTTTCAAATTGTTTTTGCAAATTATGTTCAGAGTAACCGGTTATCACTTCTTGGTAATCGATTACCCTGTGTTATCTTTCAATTTTTTTAAAACCGTTGAGGCTGGTAACCGATTACCCACATATGGTAACCAATTACCACTGACGCAGTGAGCCAAAAAAGTGCATCTGTTGGCAGAATTTTATTTTCTCGTTTCTTCTTTAACCACGACAACTCTTAGTCATTTGCACTCTTTTGAAAAAGTGTTTAGAGGCATTTATATACCTCATAATCTCAGACTTTGAGATTAACCTTCTTGCAAAAATTCAAATTTTATTTTCATCTCTCAATTTCCAAATTTTCACAAGTGTAAAAAATTCTTCATTTTCAAGAGTGAAGCTAATATCATAATCTATTTGCTTTTTTATTACATATTATTTTTACAGGATTGTTGGAAATAAGTTTGTAAGGTCGTAACCTTGTTGTTCAGGATTGTTGGAAGCAAGAGGTATATTTTGAGAGGATTGTTCTCATTAGACTTAGTGAAAAGTCCAAAAGGATTGTTCTTGGTGTTTGATTAGTTAGAGTCTGTATAAGAAAGACTAGGTAGAAGTCTTGTCTTATGATCTAACAATATTGAAAAATCTCTTTTGTGTTGAAAGGGGACTAGAGTACTCTTGGACTGTGAGGGGAACTAGGATACATCGTTGTGTCTCTTTACTTTCTATTTTTACTACATTCAACACTTAGTAACTTTTAGAAAAGTAAAACAAGAAAATCTACATCAAGATCGGAAAAAGATTTTGAGTACCTAATTCACCCCCCTCCCTTTCTTAGGTGCAACTCTACTTACATGAAGAACTCAATAAGAAGATCATAACTGGAAATTATAAGGTACGGGGAGTATCACTTACCATTGTATTTGATATAAAGTTAGAGGTATGTATGTAGTTGGGGTTTTAAGGGATTTTAGGGGGTATGATGATAATATGGCAAAATTATGATGAAATTGGTGATTTAGGGATGTATAAAATGATAGGAAATGATGTATATGTTATCTACTATGATGTATTGTTGTTGTAGTATGATTTCCTTGTGATCTATGTGCATTTTCGGGTTGTATGATATTGAAATCGCAAGAAGTTTAAGGTTTGAATTATGCAAAAAATGCAACAGTAGAATTGTTGTTTCGCAAAAATCGTCGGGCGGGGGAACTGTTTCACCGAGCGAAGCGTACTCGCTTGGAGGCTGCCGAGCAAAGGGTGAAGAATAGGTGCTACTGAAATCATGTATGAGGGAGGGATTTCGCCCCTGCTTCTTCGGGCGAGCACCAAGCGAGCAAGAGCAGATGTTTTTTTAATTATTTTATTCTTCGTGTTGTCTTGTTTCTTTGTTGACCTTGTGCCGTGGGGGAAATTGAAGTGTTGTGTTTTAATGATTATAACCTGATAAATTATGAAGTATTATGATGAATTGTGACGTATGTGATTGATGTTATACTATAATGTTTTGATGAGTTCTCATGAATGATGATGCAACTTTGACGATCCTATGATGGTGATTATTATGACATTTTTCATCATGCATTCATAGCGTAATTTAGGATTTCGGTCCAATGATGATGTTAGGACTTTGGTCTAGTGGTGGCTTCAATCCCATTGTGTGGATTGAAGTGTTTGAGACGTGTTCCAGTTTCAAGGGGGAACTGACCTACTCGTGGGGATCTTTGGAGAGTGATGGCCCAGTGTTCATCAAATGAATTGGTACCACATGCATGAGTTTATGTTGTTTCATTTCATACTATGTGGAATTGCATATCCATGAATAAATGATGTTATTGATGACATGATTTTCAGTGATTACGACAATGATGACTTAATGATGATTATTTTGTTTGACGATACTATGACGGTGTAAATGAATTGTTGATATTGTTATACTTGTATATCTTTTTCTTTATATCTTGTATAATGATTCATGATTAGTCACTCTGCCTGTTTTAATGTTGTCTCCATGTGGGTAATGTGCAGGTGGTCAAGACTAGCTCTCTTGGTGCGTGAAGATTTAGCATTTGGAGTTATTTAGTTTTATTTCCGTTGAATTTAGAAGGTGTCTTTCTCTGATATGTAACATCAAATTGGGATATCCTTTAGTTGAACTTTTATGTTCTAATTTTTGTAGACATGATGTTACCATGATTTTTACTATTTTGACCTTTTGGATTTAATTACTTAAGATTATAATTTCCGCTGCATAGTAGTTTTGATTGAATTTTCTTTTGATGAAAGAATCCGTGTTACGAAGCAGGATGTTATTTAGATGTTTTATGATGAAATGTGGCACCCTTGTGGTGATTTACTCTGATTTATTTATCTTTAATTAGTTATTTTATTCATGAGTGTTTTGTGGGGTAGAAGAGTGTTACAGGCCCAGTCCACGCAATCATAAGCCTTGGTAAAGTCTACCTTAAGAAGGATATAACTCTTATTCTTCCTTTTTTCAAGATCAATAATTTTGTTCAACATCACGACACTATCCATTAACTGCCTTCCTTTGATGAGTGCCATTTGAGAACTAGCAACAATGTTGCCCATAACACCTTTAATCTTAGAAGCCAATAGCTTGGATAAAATCTTATACACACATCCAATGAAATATATAGGCTTGTATTCATCCAAGTGTTAAGGATTATTAAGTTTTGGGATCAATGTGAGAAACGATGAAGTCATGGACTTAGGCAACCTAGCCTCAATATAAAACTCTTAAATGCACCTAATAACATCAGGTCCCAACACATCCTAAGCTTTCTGTAAAAATTCAATGTTAAATCCATCCACACCCGAACTTCTATTGTCAGCACAATCAAATACCACCTCCTTGGTTTTGTCTTTGCTAAAAAATTCCTTTAATCTAGCACTATCCTCCACATAAATTCTTACAATACTATTCACATTTATTATTGTCCTAAGCATTGGTTTGTTTTGAAATATACCTTCAAAATGTTCCTTCACACATTTCTTAACCAAAGCGTCATCCTCTACAACTTCTGAATTTACACTGATAGAATTAATTGAATTCCTCCTAGTCCTTTGCCTGAATAACAAATGAAAATATTTAGAATTTTGGTCCCTTTCTCGTATCCACTTTACGTTCGACTTCTACAAACTCTGAATAATAGGATTTCCCACTGCATCGACCAATTCAGCTTCCACATCATTAATAATATCCACCTCGTCTTCAATCCCCAAATCTATCCAACCAAAAACATTCTTATTCCACCATCTTAATCTATCCATTAATCTTTGAAACTTCCTAATTATTACATGAACAATCGAACACGTACAGTAAACGGAAGCTATTCTTCCTTAACGAATTTCAAGAAGTCTGGATGATCATACCAGCAGGAGAAAACTTTAAAAGACTTAGGTCCTTAATTTAGATTCCTAGCTTTGATCCACATCGGCCTATGGTCAGAGATATCACAATCACCAATATACTAGGCAACAATATTGCACATATTTAGCAGACCTTGGGACACTAAGAATCTATCAAGTATACTTCGGCGTGACCCACTTGAATTGAACCAAGTAAAATGATTCCCTACCGTAGGCAGATCCACCAACTCCATGAGGTTAATGAAGGCGCTAAACTCATCCATTTTAGTTAAACCATGCAATCCATGACCTCTTCTTTCCTCCCTTGCTTTGATGGCGATAAAATCCCCATATCACCCACTCCCCCATCAAGAATTTTAATTTTAGCCCTATAAGCTCTGACCACAACCTCCTCTTTTATACTATGTGGCACGATGAGTATACATTAATCAGATACAGATTCTTTCTTTTTCACCAAACGTTGATTCCCAAGTATCCATCACCCCTAAAGCTAGAGATTGGTATGATTGACTTCTTTTTCCAAACAATTAGCATCTCACCAGACTTGCCTAAAGAATCCACCACGGACCACCGGTACTCTTCCGCTCCCCGGATACTATGGATGAAATAATCCTTCTTATTTTGACATTTTGTTTCCTGAATGAAAAAAAAAATGTCTGCCTCCCCTTTTAACACAACCTGTTTGATCCTCCTACATTTCATGGAGTTTCCAATTCCTTTGACGTTGAATCTTACGAAGTTCATCGCATAGAATTCTCAGCCCCCTTCTTAACATCAAAATTCTTCCTATCAATTAACTCAATTTCTCTCATAATTCCTCTGAACAACTCGCCATCCTCCTCTGCCTCCGCTCCCAAACTTTTAATTGTTTGCCAAACCTATTATCAATCTTTCTCCTAATGCGTGAGTTTCGTTGGTTAACATCATCATCTATGGAGTCACAGTAGAGGACGGAGCCCCTAGAGTATCTAGATTCATACCCACCAAACTTAGAAGCCGTTGATGGCACCTGTGCAAGCAAACATAAATTAGGGCAATTTTTTGGGCTCTCAGCAAGAACTAATGCAGAGAAATATGAAGGCGAGAAATGGATTCTCAAATTTTCATATATCTCATCCAATAGTTTATTCTTCCTAGACTTAGCAAAAACTATCAGTCCATCAAGCCCAACATCTGAGCATGTATTTGGGTTTGAATCTTAACAATCCAGATTTACCATCCCACTCCTAAACTCCACTACTGCCCCACACACACCATATCCCCCACGTCATGAGGCTTACCATCACACAATGCAATGAACCCACATACATTGACCCTACCATCCTCCGCATGCAGGGTTGACTTAGTATTATCTTCATGATTATTGTCTCTTTCCACATCACCAATTCCAACAACAACCTTCACACTCTCCCTCACGTGTTCTGTCACCTTCACACCTCCCAACACACATCCAGTCCCAAAGCCGACTGTAACACCCTTTTTTACCCCACAAATATAATGACAAATCAATCACATTTATCAGAGTAAAATATTAAATACAATGAAAATCACCTCAAATGGCGTACATTTCTCAATAACTCAAATAAAAGTCAATGTTCCGTAAACAACGAGTTTTCCCAAAATTACTCAAAAATTGCTCAAAAGGCAGCGGAACTCAAAAAGGCAAAATCCAAAGTTTTCCTTACGCAGTAACATAATCAAAATAACAATAATCAATAAAACATAGTTTAACTCAAAGACCCCAACCCGATGTTACACTATCAGGGCAAAACCCTCTAAGTTAACCAAAAGTCAAAAACTTCAAAAAGTCATCGACAACATCCACGACTAAACCTGGTCATCTGTATGTTACCCACGTGGAGACAACATTCAAACAAGCAGGGTGAGTAAAATGATTCATAATAATCAATATAGGAATCAATATATAAAATAGCGTCATTTCCGTATTCAACATCATCGTAATCATCAAGGAAACATCAAAAAGCCATAATATCATAAATTACACCAAATTGTCACATAAATGCAAATGCAATAAGACTCATGTATGTGGTACCAATTCATCAAAGTTCAATGGATATTGGGCCATCAATCCTCCATAGATCCCCATCAATAGGATCGATTATACACAAGAACCAAAGCACAATAGAATACTTCACATCCGCACAATGGGACTGAAGCCACAAGAATTAAACACTAGAACGAAGTCTGGAATGCATATGAATGCATGATGCACACGTCAATATCATCCTCATAATAAAATCATTAGGTGCATCATCATTCGTCAAAATTATCATAATAATCACGTCATCATATAATCATCAAAAACTCATGGAATCAACATCATAACTCATCATCATTACTCATAGCAATCATCATACAATCATGTATTAATCACATATGAATCACAGTTATACTCAATGTAATTCATCCAGAAAATCACAACATCAAGACAACACTGCACAAGAACACAATTTACGAGACTCTTCTACGTTCGCTGAATAGTTTGTCGTGCGAGTCTGGGGCGAATGTTCGTCGTGCGAAGGATTGTTCGCTGTGCGAACTCGCGATTATTGCAAAGCGCTGTTACACACCAATAGCAAAACCAACCCAAAAGTCCATATGATTTCCTTCCCCAATGCCCCAAATCATTCCTAAGGTATTACGACGATAAAGACACAAAATCTACGACTTATTAGGCTAATCCCGTATCGTATTTACGCCTCCAATTTCCATAAATTCTTACAAATTTGCCACAGTCATTAAAGTTCTCACAAATCACTTACCCTACAGGGTTAAACAACCTCAAAAACAGATTTGGCCACGAAAGCCTAATTTCCTCAAACTCAAAAACCTCCTAAATCCTTAAATCGACTTTAAATATATTGAATCATATATTGAAAATAATGAAGACAATACTCTCCATACTTAAACAACCTCAAAAACAGATTTGGCCATGAAGGCCTAATTTCCTCAAACTCAAAAACCTTATAAATCCTTAAATTGGCTTTAAATACATTGAATCATATATTAAAAACAATGAAGGAAATACTCCTCATACCTTAATTGCCGACTCTAAGCCTTTCTTCTTGATTCTTGGAAACCTCGCGAACCTTTGTCTCAATCCTCTTCCTCAGAGCTTTGGCCTTTATTTCTTCCCTTTTCACGGTCAAACAAGAATGAATCCTAATTTCCTCAAAATTCCTTTTTGTTAAACCTAACTTTGGAGCTTTAAAATGGGCTTTCCAATTTCACCCTCACTAATTCCTCCTCAAATATCCACTTTGCCCTTAAATTAACTTATATTTATTTAAATTAATAATAATACCAAATATATTCATATTATATACTATTATTTAAATAAATAACTCAAAACTCCATAATTCCAAATATTCACACCAACCACCGAAAATCACCAAAAATACGAAGATTCATATTTAAATAAATTAAATAAATATTCAAAGAATTTGAGGTGTTACATCGACCCCAACTATAGGTTCAACAACATTCCTATCTATATTGAAATCCCAGATTTATGGTTCCTATTTTGGCTACCTTCAAAGGCTCCCCTATGTAATATCCATCTTCTTCTTCTTCAGACTCATCCCGTTGTTAGATGTCCAATTGTGCTTATTTGAGCTATCAAATGTGGGCATCTTTCGCTCCTTTTTGTCTAGTTTCTGTTCAAAATCGCCTTGCTTTTGTTAATATGCAACATTATGTGAAATGCTCTTGGTCCTTTTAATTTATGTGTTATTGTGCAGTATTTAAGCATGAAAGAGTAGAATTTGAAGACACGAGAAAGTTGACAAAAGAATCAAGAAAGAACAAGAGCAAAAGCATGTTCACTAGGCGAACATCTGGCGAGTGTTGCAGCAAGCTGTTCGCTAGGCGAGCTGCTAGTGAACACTCCCAGACTTGGGCATAATCAAATTGGCATCATTCGATGGCAGTGAGGAAGGTGGCGAAGAACTCTCTAGGCGAGCACCTAGCGAGCCAGTAGCAAAGCATTCCAGAATCAAATCCTCACTCATCGCTAGCATGTTCGCTAGGCGAGGCTGAAACGAGCGTTCGCTGTTAGCTCGCTAGGCGAACAAGGTCGCGAGCGTGACAAGACATCAACTTTTTCTATAAGTAGCAATGTGTACTTTTTGAAACCATACCATATTTTTGCTAGTTCTGCTCTAAGAGAGATTTTTGTGCCCTAGAAACCCAATATGTCTCATTTCTTCATCTCTTAACATTATTCTACTAAAAGAAGGCGGATTCTCATCCAAGTTGGATTCTTCGACTCGGATGTTCATCAACCTTCTTCCGAAACTTCTTGTGTAAGCTACCATGAAAATGAGTAGTTAAGTTCTTCATTTTGCCAAGGTTAGATATAGGTGATCATTAAGTTTTGTATGTATATGGATGATCTTCATTTGTAAACTCTTTGATGATGAATATATGGTGAAAACCTTGCTTTATTTATAACTTTTTGTGTTGGTTTATGATTGAAAGATATTTTCCAACTCTTGACCTAGGTTTTCATCCATCTATTTTCTTAAGTTAGAAATAGTTTTGAATGTGGTTGTTCATGAAAATGTTAAACCTAAATGTTGTCATTTTGATAAATTGTGTGAGAAATCAACAATGGATCAAAATGGGAAAAATCACAATGTGAGTTAGAAATAATCACATTGGGAGGATGTTGTGAATATGTTCATCATCTAAAGGAGTTTATGCGTATTGTTGATCGAACATATACAAGCAAAGTGATTACAGAACCCTAACTTTGACAATCTTTATTAAATCGTAAAACCAATCTTTTACCGCAATTTATTACCTTTTATGCAAGATACCGTGACTAAAAACCAAACCCCTTTTATTACTAAAAAGTTAAGAACTTGACAACTGTCGAACGACGACAATATCTCAGATTCCCTGTGGACACAATAACAAAAATCCGATACTTTACCATTGTTCCAACACCTGCACGCCGTCATCACTTTCTAGATTGTTATCCTCCAATTTTGACTCTTTACCAATCTCTTCCTCAATCCTCATTGGGCCATGTGAATCTTTCATAAGTTTAATTGTATAAGTGTTTCCATTAATCTCAACCCTAAACACCTGATTCAAGTTCATTGCAAACTTTATTCTGATAAGAAACCTTGCAACATCCATTTTCAAGTGTTGTTCCATTCTGACATCTGATTTAACATATCCTCCAATTGTGCATAAGATAAATTGAAAAAACTTTGGACACCAAACGTGACAGGGAAACCCATAACAATGTAACCAGGTGAGTCTCATTATCCACGTTGATCCCCGACCATGGATGAATGTTGTAACAACCCGATTTGTAATAATTGATTAATTGTACTAGTTAGTTGGTTTGTATGGTTTAAGTGAATTATTGGATTTAACTGATTTATTCTATTTGGTAGAATCATGAGGATTTATCAGATGTTTTCTAACCAATGTCAAGATGAGATATTTTATGAGAAAATGAATTGACAAATATTTTAAGAGAAGAAATATATTGGAGAGAAATAGAAGGGAAGGACATATATATATGGGGGAAGAGGAACGACAATGTATAATAGAAAATATGAAAGGAAAGTGGAGGAAGAAGACAAAGTAGAAGGAAAAAGAAGGAAAAACTTGGAAAAGGTCAAGAACGACTTCTAGCTTCCGATTAGTCGAGGTAAGGGTGTGAAATCTTACTATTTTAATCAATATGTACGATTATGTATGTGTGTGTTGGATTTGTTGGGGTTTTCTACTCATTTTCCATTTAGGGCAGAAGTTGGTTCAATCGGTAGAGACGATGTTTTACCGGTTAGAATCGAGAATGAACGGAGTAGTTTAGTCGGGTAGTGTTGGGCCAAGTCTACTGGGGTTGATTTGTACTGAATCTGTTGGTTTTGTGAGGTTTGAGCTTTTGGACAGCCATGGAAGTTCTGATCTCGCAGGTTCGCCAGGCGAATGGCAGCGAGGCTTCGCCCGAACGGTAGCGAATCAAGTCAGAACCAAACACCATGTCTTCGTTGGCAAGTTCGCCAGGCGAATGAGTGTGGCGAAGGTTCGCCAGGCGAGTATGCTAGCGAGTGCTAGCGAGTAATTCCAGAATAAATCTCAGTGGTCTTCGCTGGCAAGTTCGCCAGGCGAACGGAGTGGCGAAGGTTCGCCAGAGGCTTCGCCAGGCGAAAGTTAGCGAACACAGCAACATATTTTCTTTTCTTGTGTTTTCCATCCGTGGATTGATTGTGTGGTTTGGTTACGATCATTCCTTGTCTAAGATGACTAATTATATGCTGTTACGTGTACTGTGGGTAGTCGTATGGCGTGAATCCTAGATTATGAATTGATTGTGAATATGTGGCCTTTTGGCATATGTGACGCATTGTTTAAATTGATTAAAAATGCATGATGGATGTGATTGGGTTTGTTGCCGCTAGGCACGATATTTGCAAGTGCATATTACTTGTATGTGATGTATGATGATTGTAAATGTGAACCATGTATAAATATTGTGAGTGCATAATGAATATATGTGATTAACGTGATGAATGCATGATTATGTTTGTAAACATGTGTGCATTTCAAGAGTGTCATGAGTCATGTTGCACGTGAAGCATCATAGTATGCATTCTTGTGTTGATTGATTCCTCGGAGAATCTGCAAAACCTCGTGTGCCCTTGTGGGGTGTGAGCGATGGTTATTTATTGATCCCTCGGAGGATTTGCAGAACCTCGTATGTTGCGATGGTTATATATTGATTCCTCGGAGAATCTGCAGAACCTCGTGTGCCCTTGTGGGGTGTGAGCGATGGTTATTTTTGGTTCTTTAATTGAACTTTCTGAAATGAGTCAGTACCGCATTTGCATCTGCATAGAGTCGTGCGTCGGTCTCTATGAGTTGCATGTTGTCATCTTCATATGATGCATTGGTGAAATAAACATGAATGTAGATGTTTATGTGAATTAGCAATGGAATAAACATGTTGTGTGTGTTTATTGAGTTAATGTGAATGTTTATGGGAAATGGTGATGATATGAACATATTGTGTATGTTTATGTGAATTAATGCGAATTAAGGTAATGGCATGAGTGAGTATGCTTGAAGATATATATATATATATGTGTGTGAAAGATATTGACTAATGAATTGCTGATTAAGTATGATTGTATATGCTTATATGATTTGCGGTAAATGAAACATAATGTATATGTGATTGTTAGGAGAAGTGTGCATATGTGTGTATATATATATATATATATATATATATATATATATATATATATATATATATATATATATATATATATATATATATATATATATATATATATATATATATATATATATATATATATATATATATATGTATATATATGTATATATATATATATATATGTATATATATATATATATATATGTATATATATATATATATATATATATATATATATGTATATATATATATATATATATATATATATATATATATATATATATATATATATATATATATATATATATATATATATATATATATATATATATATATATATATATATATATATATATATATATATATATATATATATATATATATATATATATACACACACACACACACACACACACATATATACATATATATACGATATGTTAATGTGGGAGTGGTGAGTGTGTGAATTGATTGAGAAATGTGGCATATATGTATTTTATGATTGTTTATATGCATAATTATATGCATTGTTATTATGGTAATATTTCTCACCCTTCTGCTGTTTTATGATGCTCTATGAGGCATTGCAGATTAGGATTGCTGGAGGTTTTCTTTTGAAGTATAACTCCTTTCTCTTGAGTCGGTCGCTCTGATATGTAACATCGGGTAGCTAGGCTTGTAGAGATCTTTGTGATACATTATATATGTAATAGTTGATGATGTTTGGTAAACTGTGATTGATGTTATGAACAACCTAATGGCGTATACTTGTATTTTATCATGTCTTAAGTAATTCAATGTCTTAGTCTTCCGCTTTAACAGAAAACATGAATATGCTTATTTTAAGAACCATGCGTTTATTTTTTTTAGTTGAGATTTACCCCTTTTGAATTATTTCTTTATAAACATTAATATTCATGTGGTCGTTTCATGAGTAATGTGACACACTTCTTTTATACCATGAAATAAATATACTCTGATGGAATTTTTAATTCGTGCCTAAATGATTTAATTGTGTTATTTGGGGGTATATAAAGGGGGTGTTACATTAAGTGGTATTAGAGCAGGTCGGTCCGTCCGGCTAAGTTGTGTTTGTTGGTTTTTCCCTTGTTTGCGACATGTGTGTGAAAAACACTGTCGATACATGTTCGTTGTTAACCTTGTCTACAAAAGTGGGAATGATCGAAGTGGGGGAGAAGCTTGTGATTCTCTAGGATGCTGCAAGAGTGGAGTTGTAGCTCGGCGTGTTGTTAAGCGCTATTATAGTTTGGCAAAGATGGTTTATACTCCATCATGATTTTGGCTGTCTATTGATAAATTGAAGAACTGATCACCCTTAATCTCTTGTTGATAGTGGTTGGGATTGTGTTGGATGGGATAGACGTGTCTTGCGAGCTTAGATGGTGTGTGCAGTGAATTGTTGGAGTGAAGCCAAGTGCTTAAGGATTGTTTTGAGAAGTTGACGCAGGACAGCGTTGAGATGTTGAATTTTGATGAGATTTTAAATGCTAATGAAAGTGGGAGGTTAGCAGTTTCCGATTAATTATGGTTGTCTGGAAGTTATCCTGACAAGATAAGTGTTACAGGGCCAGGATGTGAAGTGGGGTTGTGAAAGACTTAATTTCGGGAACTGGTCCAAGATTGAGGACCCATGTTGTACGTGTGTTTGGATGGTCAAAGAGTTAAATTAGTTGAGTAGTTGAGACTCGCGTTTGGTGGGAGTGCTACGACAATAGACTCCGAGGTTAAGTATATAAAGAGTGGATGGTGGCTTCTGGAGATTACTAAAGGGAGTAAGATACGGGGCACAAGATTGTAGCGGGAGAACCGTAATTCAGAATGACGCAAGGTTAGGAGCATTGAGAGTCATTATAGTGCTCTATGTGACGAGAAGGTAGTGACATGGAATTAAGTATTTATTGATGAAATATGTTTGGATGTTGTGGTAAGTGCGATTTGTGTTTTCGCCATAGGTTTACAACTGCGTGTCTGTTTGGAATGGAATTTTCCACACTTAAGTGGGTGAGTCAAGGGTTGTGTAACCAATGGTGTTTTGATGTATTAGAAGAATGTAGAGGATCATGTTGCACATCGGGAATTTAAGTTATCAGTATTAGAGAGGAAGTAGTGTTATGTCACTATGAAGAAAGTTCAAAGAATTTTGGAAAAAGCTATCAACAGCTTGTGTGTTGGTTTTGTCGAATCCGACAGGACTATTTGTTGTGTCTTGTGATGCTTTGGTGATATGATTGGGAGATACGCTAAATGCGCAATTAAAAATACAAGAGGAATTATCTGACAAGTGACTTAGGGTTGGTTGTTGTTGTGTGTTTGTACCAGAGTTTGGGAGTCTCAATTATTTAGTTGAGATTTGAGATGGTTAATGATCTTAAAAGCTTAAGGTATTTATTTGGTTTGAGAAAATTGCATAGGATGCAGAGGAAATAATAGGGACTTCGTATGGAGTTGAGCTTTGTATGATGAGACTGATTATTGGTATTCTCGATGGGATTCGAGAAGGTCGGAATTCTAATTGGAGTTAATAGATTGATTGAGTTTAATGGATTGAAGTCGAAGGGCTGATTTTCGGATTTATGAAAATGGTGACATGAGATGTTGTGATAAAGTCTGTGTGTCCGAATAGTGTGGATTGGATAATAGTACTTTGAAAGAATTGTTTTGGTGGCCACAGTTGGAGAGAGAAGTGGTTGCAGTTGTATATGCTGATTAGACTTGTTGAAAATCGAAGTGTGAACGTCAGAGACTGTTGGCCTGATGCAACTGTCGAGTAATTCTAAGTAGTATGTGATACCGTCTAATATCGTTTCAGATGGGAACCTGTGTTTTTATTGAGATTTTGGAAGAGTTTGCGGACGTTTTGGGTGCCATGTTGAAGTTGAACTTTGTCTAGCATCCGTGAACGGGTGGGCAGACAGAGGGAGCTATCCAGTATGTAGAGGATTTGTTGAGAGCTCGTGTGTTGGATCAAAATGGATAAGAAGGAGGTGTAGGACTCCTTTGTGTTGATGTGTGTCTGGCAAGAGTATTGTACTCGGACTTGGGATTGTGCAAGAGACGACTGAATAGATAGAGGATCCAAGAAAGGACGTGTTTTAAGAGTTACGATAATAACTGGTATTGATCGAGCTTGAGATCTCAGAAGCAAACTGTGTCTTGTTAAATCTGTATCAGAGTAGCGCAACGGAAGCGTGGGAAAATAGCATGTTAGATTGTTTTACCGCTGTCACTAGGAGAAATTGCATGATGTGTTCATGTGTCTAAGCTGAGGAAGTGCATTGATCCAGATGGATGGTGTATGAGTGTGAGAGGATTTGACTGTTGAGACAACTTTAAGGAAAAGGGATTATCTTGGTAAAGGTATTTTGGAGGATCAACTAGAGAAAGTTGGATTTGAATCGGATAATATTTTCGAGGACAAAAATTCCTAAAGTGGGGGAAAGTTGTAACAACCCGATTTTTAATAACTGATTAATTGTACTAGTTAGTTGGTTTGTATGGTTTAAGTGAATTATTGGATTTAACTGATTTATTCTATTTGGAAGAATCGTGAGGATTTATCAGATGTTTTCTAACCAATGTCAAGATGAGATATTTTATGAGAAAATGAATTGACAAATATTTTAAGAGAAGAAATATATTGGAGAGAAATAGAAGGGAATGACATATATATATAGGGGAAGAGGAACGACAATGTATAATAGAAAACATGAAATGAAAGTGGAGGAAGAAGAGAAAGTAGAAGGAAAAAGAAGGAAAAGCTTGGAAAAGCTCAAGAACGACTTCTAGCTTCCGATTAATCGAGGTAAGGGTGTGAAATCTTACTATCTTAATCAATGTGCACGATTATGTATGTGTGTGTTGGATTTGTTGGGGTTTTCTACTCATTTTCCATTTAGGGCATAAGTTGGTTCAATCGGTAGAGACGATGTTTTATCGGTTAGAATCGAGAATGAACATAGTAGTTTAGTCGGGTAGTGTTGGGCTAAGTCTACTGGGGTTGATTTATACTGAATCGATTGGTTTTGTGAGGTTTGGGCTTTTGGACAGCCATGGAAGTTCTGATCTCACAGGTTCGCCAGGCGAATGGCAGCGGGGCTTCACCAGGCGAAGCCCAGCGAACGGTAGCGAATCAAGTCAGAACCAAACACCCTGTCTTCGTTGGCAAGTTCGCCAGGCGAATGAGTGTGGCGAAGGTTCGCCATTCGAGTATGCTAGCGAGTGCTAGCGAGTAATTCCAGAATAAATCCCAGTGGTCTTCGCTGGCAAGTTCTCCAGGCGAACGGAGTGGCGAAGGTTCGCCAGAGGCTTCGCCAGACGAAGGTTAGCGAACACAGCAGCATATTTTCTTTTCTTGTGTTTTCCCTTCGTGGATTGATTGTGTGGTTTGGTTGCGATCATTCCTTGTCTGAGATGACTAATTATATGCTGTTACGTGTGTTGTGGGTAGTCGTATGGCGTGAATCCCATATTATGAATTGATTGTGAATATGTGGCCTTTTGGCATATGTGACGCATTGTTTAAATTGATTAAAAATGCATGATGGATGTGATTGGGTTTGTTGCCGCTTGGCACGATATTTGCAAGTGCATATTACTTGTATGTGATGTATGATGATTGTAAATGTGAACCATGTTTAAATATTGTGAGTGCATAATGAATATATGTGATTAACGTGATGAATGCATGAGTATGTTTGTAAACATGTGTGCATTTCAAGAGTGTCATGAGTCATGTTGCATGTGAAGCATCATAGTATGCATTCTTGTGTTGATTGATTCCTCAGAGAACCTGCAGAACCTCGTGTGCCCTTGTGGGGTGTGAGCGATGGTTATTTATTGATCCCTCAGAGGATTTGCAGAACCTCGTATGTTGTGATGGTTATATATTGATTCCTCGGAGAATCTGCAGAACCTCGTGTGCCCTTGTGGGGTGTAAGCGATGGTTATTTTTGGTTCTTCAATTGAACCTGCTGAAATGAGTCGGTACCGCATTTGCATATGCATAGAGTCGTGTGTCGGTCTCTATGAGTTGCATGTTGTCATCTTCATATGATGCATTGGTGAAATAAACATGAATGTAGATGTTTATGTGAATTAACAATGGAATAAACATGTTGTGTGTGTTTATTGAGTTAATGTGAATGTTTATGGGAAATGGTGATGATATGAACATATTGTGTATGTTTATGTGAATTAATGCGAATTACGGT
Organism: Lathyrus sativus; assembly: GCA_963859935.3. NCBI lineage: Eukaryota > Viridiplantae > Streptophyta > Magnoliopsida > Fabales > Fabaceae > Lathyrus > Lathyrus sativus. Next base: position 7,201,915 of record OZ012740.1, read on the forward strand.
AATGGCATGAGTGAGTATGCTTGAAGATATGTATATATATGTGTGTGAAAGATATTGACTAATGAATTGCTGATTAAGTATGATTGTATATGCTTATATGATTTGCGGTAAATGAAACATAATGTATATGTGATTATTAGGAGAAGCGTGCATATGTATATATATACGATATGTTGATGTGGGAGTGGTGAGTGTGTGAATTGATTGAGAAATGTGGCATGTATGTATTTTATGATTGTTTATATGGATAATTATATGCATTGTTGTTATGGTAATATTTCTCACCCTTCTGCTGTTTTATGATGCTCTATGAGGCATTGCAGATTAGGATTGCTGGAGGTTTTCTTTTGGAGTATAGCTCTTTTCTCTTGAGTCGGTCGCTCTGATATGTAACATCGGGTAGCTAGGCTTGTAGAGTATCTTTGTGATACATTATATATGTAATAGTTGATGATGTTTGGTAAACTGTGATTGATGTTATGAACAACCTAATGACGTGTACTTGTATTTTATCATGTCTTAAGTAATTCAATGTCTTAGTCTTCCGCTTTAACAGAAAACATGAATATGCTTATTTTAAGAACCATGCGTTTATTTATTTTTAGTTGAGATTTACCCCTTTTGAATTATTTCTTTATAAACATTAATATTCATGTGGTCGTTTCGTGAGTAATGTGACGCACTTCTTTTATACCATGAAATAAATATACTCTGATGAAATTTTTAATTCGTGCCTAAATGATTTAATTGTGTTATTTGGGGGTATATTAAGGGGGTGTTACAAATGTCAGAGAACCACCAAGTTACCCAAGCATCGTCCCCCATAGCCAAAGCAACAATGTCACCTTCAACTGATTCCTCTAATAAACAAATATTAACACCTAGAGGAGTTGCTTTAATGCGAAAGTATCCCTCAGCATGAAAAGCATCATGCATGTTGTAAGTGTTATATGATTCGACCGCCATCCCCACAAATGCTTTTTTAAATCGAACGAGTTTATTTTCCTCTATGTTGAACATCAAGTATGCAAACCTTGATTCTGTAGCACCTAGTTCCCAACCCTTACCTACTATCGACATCTTGAATCCCTCTTTCATGCCCTTTGTATTTTTTGCACCACTACTTCCTCTAACAACCAATATGATAACAAACCCACATACACCCAACAACATTAACAAATCGCATACACCCAAATCCATGACCAACACATGCCATACATCCAAACAAAAAACTAAGAACATGACCCATATCACCAACAAACATATGTTGCCACTACATGTTATGATAGCACCAATGAGGCATATGATACCACTACTTCTTACCATAGCATCCAACCAACATACACCTAAACATCATACCATCAAAGCACCCAAACATCACACCACCATAGGAACCCAACCAACACATGCCTACCAAACACCACAACAATCATTGCTTTATTTACAAAATGATTCAAAGTCCCAATTCAACCAACTAGTCCATCCACCCGTAACCCAACCAACACAAGCAAACTATGACGACACAAATACCAGACTCGATTACGGTAGTGTGTCTCAACTAAGTTGTGGAGAGATGATAAATTTGCTGGATAACACTAATATCCCAGGGACCTCATACCAAACACATCAGATGAATTCTGAGAGGCACTAAACACCTCAAGTGAACTGAGTGAGACCTCAAGGACGAAAGGCAACGTCAGGGTGTGTAATCGATGGTTGTTATGATCAAGTTGGTCATTAAAACACGTGTATAACATTTTCTAGCATGTAGTTTTATTTAATTTAATAATACCAGTGTGTGTGTGGCGCCAATGTGCCTTTTGAGTGCATGCACGAGTTTGTGTGGCGCCACCTCTTTACTGCATTTTTTTTTGTTTGAAACATGAGTAATTTGGTAAATTGTGGGGAAAGATGGTTATTGTAGTAATAAAATTGAAAAAAATATGGTTATTATGAAAAAACAAATTTTATTGGCCTATCGAAAATGAAATACCGAAATTTTAAAAACTCTGGAAAATCACAAAACATACTAGATTTATAAAAAAGAATCGGTAGTGTTAACTTCGTTTTAACATAAACCTATTCGATATGAACTACCAATTTTTTAAAAAATTCAAAAGTTAACATTATTGATATTTTAAATGTTTCAATAAAAATGCATTTCCGAATTTTTGATTGACCTACCCAATTTTTTAAACGAGAAAGAATATTTTTCAATACCTTGTTAGTGCAAAACTTAAAAGAGACATTTTAGTCGATATAAAAAGTTGAAAATATTAAATTTAATTGAAAAAGTGACCGAATGAAATCTTCACATGAAAATAGAACTTTTGAAGAAAAAAGAACTAAATTCACAATATTAGATCATACTATACAAGATAAAAATTTTGTTATACTTGAAACTAAAAATTATTAAAAAATTTAAAATTTATGATATTTATAATGATGGATTTTTAAAAATTTAAACTTATTTTCTAAATTAAAACAAAATTTTTAAATTAATTGGTTCATTGTGCGTCTACTAATATTATACTGCATGATTAGATTATTTAATATTATATTTAATTATAAATTTAATCTCGCTATAAAAACCAGTTTTTTTTTCTCTTTGCAAAATTTTGTTTTGAATTCTAATTCTCTAAATAATTTAAAAATACTTAATTTTTAATTACTTGATCAATAAAATAGTTGAATTAATATTATTTTAAATGGAAAATATATTTGAACAAGTAAAAATTGACACATCAAAATAACACATCATAAAAAATAATTTCAAAATTAGTAGGGGGACAAAAATTTAAAAAACTTAAAAAAGATAAAAATAAATATGACTTTTAAAATAAGAGAAAAAACTTATTAAAAAATAAAATAGGGAACAAGTTGCAATTAACTCATCATATTGTATACTAATTAATAATTGATTACGTAAGAAATAAATGATACTGTATTTAAAACGGTATCTGTACTAAAGATAGTAAGATGCATCCAACAAAAGATAGGAGTAAAAGTATCGAGAAGTCGGTGTTTGTATGCATGTACTAACGATGGCCAATAACCAAGCACTATCCAGCTGTACCCATCACCAACACAATAAACCAAACAAACAACCATATAAAATTATAAAATCACACCCTCTTCATGCCCCAGTGTCATACCAAAACTACCCCCTCAATAACGACGTTACTTTTCCCCAGCAAAACGACAACAAAAATGGAAAATAAAATAAATCAACCCTCTTTATCTTTTTCGCTTTTAAATATTTTCGAAAATCACCGACTCTTCCGGTCACCAGTCCTCCTCCCGGTCACCGCACCTCTTCAGACCAACCAACGGCTACTAATTAAGAACGAGAACAGCCGGTATCCAAGTGCGGGCCACAACAGCTCACAACTCAACTCGCTTTTTTGTTAAGCGTTTTTTTTCTGACGGTTAAGACCGCGATTATTTTCCCTCTCATTCCGTTTGGAAAAGTCATTTTCACACTTTTTCTACACTGAATCACGTTTCGTGCTGCTTCTCCTCAACGTGTCTGACTCTGCAAAATCACTCCTCAGAGTAACAAAGAAAAACAAAACAAAACACCGACGAAGAAGAATCTCACCGTGATTATGGAGTTCGGAGCCACCACAGCGACGCTAACAAAGAAACTATCTAACGGCCTCGGCGTCAGTGGAAGATCTGCTTACGACGGTGTTTTCGCTACTCCTATCAAGCTAAGAGCTCCAAGCTTTTCTCAATTTGATGATTACAACGAGATTTTTGGTAGTTCAGGAGCTTCTTCTTCGATTCCGATTCTCGAACTTCCGGAGCTCAACGAGAGGAGAATAGTGACGGATGATGTTAGGCATTCGAAGCTCGATTACTCGAAGGTCTTCGGTGGTTTTGAGAATCTAGACACTGCTGTGCCTTTCGAGGAGCTGGTTGCTAAGCCTAGAGAGAAAGGAAGTCCCGGAAATGGAGCATCGAAACGGTGAGTTTAATCGTTGACGCAATCGTTTTATGTTTGTTAGGGTTTTTGTTCATTTTAATTTGGACTTGGGAGTTGCATTTTGCTGTTTTGCTTGAAATCGAGATTGAATTGGAGAATAATTGTTCTTAGATTTTGACGCGTTTTTCCTTTTGACTGCTTCGTACGCCTTGTGATTTTTCTTCTTTGAGAAGTTAACTGCATTTTTTCTTTTCCTTTTTTAGTTTAATTTGATTTATTTGTGCTGTGCCCTCGTGCAAGTAAGTGGACGTTAAAGTTTATAGCAAACTTTTTGATTCTTTAGCTTTTTGTTTCTAAAATAAAATTTGAATCAGTGAGAACCTACTGCTGTAATTGTGCACTTTTCTATACAAAATTAAGTCCATATTTGGTATCACAATGGGTTTGTTGAAATCACTGAGAGATAGCTTTTGCGAAGTCCCCAATCTTGCATCAAATCTAACCATGCACTTAGCTAAAGTCCTCCAATAGGGGTGTGGGGTGTGTGACTGTGAGTGTTAAGCAGCCTCATACACCTGTCCTCAGAGAAAGATGGAGAAAATTGTGATCTATTTTTGAAAAACTTATTTATAGTGCCAACCAATTTTGTAGCATTATTAACAGACTGAGTTCTTGTAGCTTGTAAGCTTCTTAGAGTTTAGACGATAACCTTAATGGTGTTCTTGACATGTTTCTATAGGAGCAAAGTCAAAAGTGGAGAACAATCCTTCAGGGAAGATCTTACTAGCTCTTCAAAGGAAACTCCAGTGGTATCACCTCCATCCAATGGTTCCAAAAGGATCAATATGTCATATCATAAAGTTAATCAAGGAAATGAAAGTGGTACAAACGGGACAACACATATAGCTCAACTCCATGCTGTCCCTGCTTACACTTGTTTAATTGAGGAAGTCGATTTAGCGAAGATGAGCAGAGCTAAAAAGTCTATACCAGTAGCACAGGATGCTTATTCTGATAGTCGTTGTGATGAGGGGATAAGAGAACGTGAGCATTGTGCTAAATCATTTATTGATCCTTCACCTAATAATGCCAAGAAACAGTCTTCCGATAATGGAGGGAAAGCTGAAAGCAGATCTGACTCCGATGACCTGTTTTATGATGCATGCGAGATTAACAATGGAAGTGATGAAGTTCATCAAGTCAAAGTTCCTCCTTCAGACGCTATGAAAGGGAATTTGGATAATAATAAAAATAAAAACATCGATGCTTCAAGATCAATGGCAACCAAAGGCCAAGCATCTAAAAGTGGCAGATATGACAGTCCTGCTGGTGCTGTTTCGCCAGAAGACACGGTTGACTCAAATTCAGAAGCAGCCGCTTCTGTGGCGGCTTTAAGGAAGGCAATAGAAGAGGCTCAAATGAAAATAAAGGTAGCAAAAGAATCAATGAGAAGGAAGAAAGAAGGCTTTCCTGATCGTGTCAAACAAAAGTCTAGTATTGACTTGAAAGTCAGGGAAAAAAAGGAAGCTAAACTTGCATACAAAACAACGAAAGTTAAAGAGATTAATACAAGGCAAACATTTGGAGAAATGGATGCTTTGCTGCAAGTTACTTCCGAGGTAGGAAAGCTAATGACGAGAACAGAGAAACTAAGATCAGATATTGGGGATAAAGAAAAGTGTGCTGCCAACGGAGCTGTACAAGATGCACAGAATAAATTGAAAGTTTCTCCAGCAGAACATAAGGAAAAGGTTGAACTGAAAGAAGCAGATCATAAAGGTAATGAGCTTGAGCTTAAAGACGCAGGAGGTGTTGAACTGAAAGAAGCAGATCATAAAGGAAATGTTCTTGAGCTTAATGAGGCAGGAGATGTTGAAAAAGTCCCGTATATTGAAGAAACAGGTAGGAAGGTCTCTGAACCAGAAGAATCTGATCATACAATAGAAATGGTTAAGGAATATTGGGGGCAGGAGAATGATGAAGAAAAGGTTCATGCAATTAACAAAGCAGGTTCTCATGAAGAACATGTCAATGAAACTAAACATAGGTTTCAAGAAGTTGCTGGTGAAACAAACCTGATTCATGAGACACTTGACAATGAAATGTTGGACAAGAGAATGAAGGTTAAAGAAGTTGAGAGCAAGGTTACACAGTTTAATGAACCAAAAGACTATGTAATTAGCCTAGGTGGCCAACCGTCAATGATAGGAAATAAAGAAAGTATTGGCTATAAGCCAGAAGGTGGTAAAAAGGTTAAAGCCAGAAAATATTGGTCCATTGAGCAGGAAGAATGCCAAAAAAATTTGAGAGCTATTCAGGAACTGGGAAAAGCTGAGAAAAACATTTCTCAAGAGCAAAATGAAAGTGAGGACGATAAAGTTGACGCGGTCAGTGAGCTGGAAAAATGCGAATTGGCAGAGTCTCTGGAGCCAATAGACAATGAGAGAGCGTGCAGTCTTCATCATTCAGAATTAATAAGCACTGACAAAGAAATATATAACTCGGGGTGTTTAGAAGACAAAAAGAGAAAGAATACATCTGGTTTTCTGGATATAAATCAAGAGGTCAAACATTCCTATTGGAGAGAAGCCACTGATAGTAAGTTTAGCGATATCTATGTGCAGGAAGTACCAGAAGATATTGTTGACCATATTCACGATGATGAAGAAATTTACGAAAGAAATGCAAAGGTTAGTGATTTTGTTGGAAACATGAGGGTTCAAGATGCCCATGCCAGTGAAAATGAACTTGAGGGAGCCGCACATCCGATGGAAGAAAATGAGCGTGAAAGGAAAGAGAAGAAGGTGCTAGAAGTAATTATAGAGACTCAAACTGATCCAATTTATGAAGAGATAACAAAACCCAGTTCTAGCTACGAGCCAGATGAAGCTGAGAAGTTGAGCAAAACTCAGGTTTCTAATACAGTCAATGAAAATGATGAAACTCTTGCAGTAACTCCAGAGTTTTATTCATGTGACTTGCAGGATGATATGATAGTAGCAAGTAATGCTTCAATACAACATCAAGCGAAATATGAAAATCAAGGTTCCGTTCAAGAGACTAATGATTTCAGCGAGGACCGTGCAAGCCAGACTCCTTCCTTTGATCAAGTTGCCCCTGTACTCAGTGAAACAATGCATCAAATGAAAAATACATTTGAAGCAGTTACCATTGAAGATGATTCTACAAATGTTGGTGAAGTTGACATGAAGGTTAGTCAAAACCAAGATCAGTGTTTGGAAAAGGCAGAATCTGACTGCGATTTGGCTATGTTTGTTGAAGAAACAACTCCAGAGTCTAGAGAAATATGTAAGGATGTGAAGGAGGTTAGAGTTGTGTCAGATGAAGAGATTGATGAGAATAGATCCAGCTCTTCTAGTGAAGCATCTCAGATACCTAGTATGTCTGAATGGAAATCAAGCCCCTTCAAAGAAAAGGAAGTTAACTCAATTAACAGCAAAATAAAGGAGAGTCATCAAACATCCATGACAGTGGAAGCGAAGGAAGCCAATGGTAAGGCACAAAAGGTAGAGGTGGATAAGGAACTCCTCAAGAAAATTGATGAAGCAAAACATAGAGAAAGAGAAAAGGAGAAATTGGCTGTAGAAAGAGCAATCCGTGAAGCTCGTGAAAGGGCATTTGCTGATGCAAAAGAAAGGGCAGCTCTGGAGAGAGTTGCAACTGAGGCTCGTCAAAAGAACATTTTGAATGGACGAGAAAGGCTAAAAACCACTAGTCAAGCAAATGAAAAAACACCGGCTGAGAAGGCTGCTATGGAAGCAAAACTTAAAACTGAACGCGCCGCTGTAGAGAGAGCAACTGCAGAGGCAAGAGCACGTGCCCTGGAGAGGGCTTTGTCTGAGAAGGCTGCTTCTGATGCAAGAAATAAATCCGACAAGTCTGTTCCAGAGAAGTGTGTTGGTGCTTCCAGAAGTAATGGAATGAAGCAAAACTTCCATTCGAAGTCTTTCAGCTATGGTGGTATGTGAAGTTAAAAAGTTCCTCTTTATGTATACCATTACTATCTTTTTCTTATTTCATTGAATATTTATTGGTTTTGTACAAATTGCATTCTATCTAGTTCGTGATTCTCCCGAGGTCTTGGATGGAGCTAATGCTGACTCTGCTCAGAGATGTAAAGCTAGGTCTGAGAGGCATCAGAGAATAGGGGATCGTGTGGTATGGTTCCTTGTTTTGGCCTTGTTTTTTGTACATATTGGTTTTTATGTCAAATGCTTCCTGCAATAATTGTTCTACATTATGCAGGCAAAGGCT
>OZ012740.1:7210617-7309950 GCA_963859935.3 Lathyrus sativus
CAAATTCCTTCATTCTCAGTGCTAGATGCTACTATTGAAGGCTTTGAGTGAGTGAGTGAGAGAGAGAGAGAGAGAGAGAGAGAGAAGAAAAAATACAGCTAGGGTTTCATAGTCCGAATTTCATCAAGAGAGTATGCTTCTGCATAAGGGTTCTATTTATAGAACCACTTATGTGGGATGAAAGCTAAAAATCCCACTTAAGTGTATGCACACCATATCTTATAGTATACCATATATCACCTAAGCATGTGGTACCTTACCACATTCTGTATTCTACTTAACTGTATTGTATCTTACGGTGTTCTACGTTTACTTAAATGCACCGTATCCTATGGTGTTCCTTATTTACTCTACCTCTTACCAATATGTTTTTATGTGTGTGACCCTGTAGGTTTTCATGATGTTGACAATTATATTAAATTACACATTTAATATAATAAATAGTGAGCAGTATCTAGCAACACATCACTGCTACCCAAGTCACGAAAATGTCATGTGATCTGACAAAACCTTTTGTGATAGTACTTATGTGTATAATTACCCTCTTGCCCTTATGTCTATATTGAACACAAGGCATATACCGTGTCATCCTTGTCCAGTTCAATATCGGACCCTTAGACATTTAACCTATTATGCAAGATGGGCAAATTCCATCTAGGTCACTCATGTCCCTCAACATGCTTTTTGAATTACCTATCAATTGTCTTTATGTTCATCCAATTACAGACAATGTTAGATCAACAATAAAGTACTCGACTCTACATCTAGGGACCATAGTGGTTTCAGGTCGAAGGGCGGTATACACCACTATTGCCATGAGAGTAACTTATGACGCTTTGCATAATATTTTATGTAGTACTCTCATAGCGGGTCAATCCAGTATAAATATTACTCCTAATATTCATACCTATGTTAAGACCCGATAACTCCTTATCCATGATCCATGAGATGTGATCATCAGTCTATCTACATAATAGTATTAATGCTTTAAAGTTATCCCACTTCACACTAAAGCTCGACTATAGATACTTCAAGAATAATATCCTTATGTTTAATGGGATCTCATGATTAAGTCACACTTAATATTTCATTAAATGGACTAGCTATTCTAAGGACTTTATTATCTTAGAAAAACAAACATAATAAAGAAATGTCTTTTACTATTAAAAAATAATTCGATGCAAGTACCAAAAGTAATGGCCTCTAGGGCTTACACCAATAAATACTTATTATAATATGGTAAGAACTATATGGAAGAAGAATAAGTCGTTAGATAGTAATCTTGAAAATACCATTAAGGGAATTAAGGGGTGGAATTTAGTTACTTTTAAATAGGTCAGAAGGAGGGAGAAAGAGATTATGTGAAGGTTGGAAGGAATTCAACGTAGTATTCAAGTTAGAAGGGTGGTTGGTGGTCTGAGAAGAATTGAGCAAAACTTGCAAAAGGAAATGCATGATTTCCTTCAAAAAGAAGAGTTGATGTGGTTCCAAACATCCCGACCTAAATGGCTAGCCAATGGTGATCGAAATACCAAATATTATCATATGAAACTGTCCAAAGGAGAAGAAGGAATAAAATAGTGATGATCAAGAATAGTGATGAGCAGTGGGTTGAAGAGGAAGCAAAAGATTGTCAGCTTTTTATAGATCATTACAAAGAGTTGTTTGCATTAAATGATAGGGGGAAGATATGGGAATAAACTCAAATATCTTTTCCTGGTATTGGTAAAGACCAATTGGAAAAAATGAGAGGAAAGATAACTGGCAAGGAAATTAAGTATGCCTTATTTCGTATGTGACCGTGGAAAGCTCCAGGCCTTAATGGATTTCCAGTCGGATTATATCAAAACTCTTGGAGTGTTGTGGGAGGAACTGTCTGCGAATTTGTGAAAGAGGTTTGGGATAGCCGTATAAAGGTTGTTGCGGAGCGCCTCAAAAGTTGCATCCCTACTCTAGTCTCTCCTTATCAATCAGGGTTTATTCCTGGGAGAAGTATCCACGAGAATATCATTGTGGCTAAGAAGATTATGCATAGTATGGATCGTAGCAAAGGAAAGAACGATTACTTTGCTATTAAAATGGATTTATCAAAGGTGTATGGCAGACTTAACTAAAATTTCATTTGGAGGGTGCTCATTTTCGTCCAAGGATAGGTATCCGGTAAGGGGACCCTATCTCTCCCTACATTTTCGTGTTGTATATGGACAAAATTTTTCATATTATCATGCAGGCACTTGAAGAGGGAGGGTCGAAGGCTATCAAGGTAGGTAAACATGGGCCTATGGTGTCACATCTCATGTTTGTTGACGACTTATTATTGTTCGAAGAAACGACAATGAGACAAATGCACTGTGTTATTCGCAACCTGAATAAGTTTTGTACATTGTTAGGAGAACAAGTGAACCAAGATAAAAACTCATGTCTCGTTCTCTAAAAATGTGACTAGAAGCATGAATGAGCAGATTTTGAACATGTCAGGATTTAAAGAAACAACTTCTCTTGGCAAGTATTGGGAGTTTTGATTACGGGGAAAACACCTAGATGAGCAGACTATCAATATATCATAGATCAAGTGAGCTCCAAGTTAAGGGCATGGAAAGGAAACAATATTGCCTTTGTTGGAAGAGTCACTCTCGCAAAGAGTGTAATTGAAGTGTTGCCAATTTACCTGATGATGACAACATTGTTACAAAGGGCCTACATTAAGAAGATTCAAAAACTTCAGATACGCTTTATTTGGGGCGATACTGAGGATAGGAAGAAGTACCATGCAGTTAAGTGGACCATGATAACTCGACCCAAGGAGGAAGAAGGTCTTGGCATATGAAATTTGGATATAATGAACAGAGCATGTTTGGCTAAAATTGGTTGGAAATTGCATAGCGGGTGTGAAGATTTTTGGTGATGTGTCGTTAGAGGAAAGTATGGTAGCAACCGGGAAGACATCAATATTACTATGAGGAATACTGACTCATCTTTTTGGAAAAGTGTCATGAGGATTTGGCCAGAAGTGAAAAAATACAGTGTTTGGAAGGTGGGAGATGGTTTAGCAGTGAGTGCTTGGGATTCTAAATGCATTGGGTTGGATATCCGTATAATGGAAATGGACGTTGATATCTCGAGTCATCTTTAGCAAGCTAAGGTTGTTGACTTGGTTAGTAGGGAAGGTGATTGGAACTGGAGCAACTTTAGTGGCTGGTTACCGGATAGTATTTTGAATGGAATTGCATGTTCGGATCCTCCAACTAATGAGGTTGGACCGGATATGTGTGTGGGGTTAGGCGTGCATGGGAATTTTTTTACAGTTGGGAGTATGTATGATGTATTTGATATGGGGAATAAGGTGGAAGAGAATGATAGGTGGAAGGATATTTGGAAGATCCAGGGTATGAAGAGGGTTAAGACATTTATGTGGCTTCTCAAACATAATGGGCTCCATACTAATATTAAGAAGAGCAGGATGGGTTAGGGAGTGCTATGTGTTAGTATTGTGGAGATGCAAAGGAGGATTCACTTCATGTGCTTCGGGATTTCCCGTTGGCTATGCCTTTATGGCAAGCGGCAGTGCATACTAACAAGCGGGATTGTCGTTGGATAATTAGGTAGATGTTAATATGCAATATAATATGGTATGGAATACAAATGTTGAGTGGAAGTCTATTTGTGCCATTGTGTGCTATAATTTATGGAGTTGACATAATAGAGAAAGTCATATAGAAGATTATTCTCGACCTTCTAATATGGTGAATTGCATATTAAGACAAGTTAATGATTATAACTAGGAAAGAAGCAATAGTCTGGTTGTTAATCGAGAGCATCCAAAAGGATTGGATAGGTGTTAAGTGGGAGGCTCCTAGTGTGGAGAGAGTAAAACTTAACTCGGATGAGGCTAGATATAATCGAGGGATAGCTAGATGTGGAGGCATTTTAAGAGGGAATGAAGGAGAGTAGCTTGGAGGGTTTGCTAAGAAAATAGGAATTTGTGAAGTGTATATCGCTGAGTTGTGGGTGTGTTTGGAGGCGTTCAGATTGTTATTGAGATGGGATTTAATAAGATTGACATTTGTGTGGATTCTCATCAGATGGTGAATGATATTAATAACAATTATACTAGTAGTATCTCGGGGAAAGAGATTATCAAGAAAATAAAGTCTTTTTTTTCAAGCTGACAGGGATATCAAAGTGTCGCATGTTTTTTGGGAAGCTAACCTTTATGTGGATGTCCTTGTAAAAAAAAGGAATTCATATCAAGGATATTGTTTTTTTTAGTCGTGTCCGTCATTTATAGAAAAGTTTTATGAGGATGGCTTAGCAAGATCCTCTATTGCTAAATTGGTTTCTGTTTAGGTTTTATTTTGAGGCTTAGCTCCTCCTTTATATATAAAAAATCATACTGAATTGTAAATTATTTTAAAGAGCATTTTACAACGATGATATTCTTCTCTTTTATACCTTTCACTTCTTCATAACTATTCTTCTAAATCTTACTCTTATTTTACTTATGTCATGATGCCAAATTTGTGTTTCATTTCCTTTGAAGTCCACTTTATTTTATTATAAACTTTGATGAGACTTTTCAAACTTGAAATAAAACATGCATAACAATAACTTTTAGAATACAAAATGAGATCTTGGGCTTGCACAAATATTCAGGCTAAAAAAACCTCATTCAAGAATATAAAAATGAAGAATATGGTCCTTAAACCATAACACACATGAAAACACATAGTCTATGATTATTTCTTTGTGACTCTATTAACTTTTTGGATCTTCATTAGCCTATGTTTTTGAATTAAAACTTCATTTGAAATTTGAAAGTTGAATGTTTTGTCAATATGACACCCTTATTTTATCTTCATAGTTTTTCATAATGCTTTTATAAATTTTATTTGGGATTTAGGGTGTTACAAAAAATCCTAGACTAAGACATCCTCACCTAGAAGATGGACCACCTAGACGAAATCTAAGGAATTTTTCTGGGAGGGCACATGCCATGTGAGAGAGATTCCTCTCTTACTCCAATAATATGGGCGGTCAATAACCTCCTAATAAGTGGAGAACAATTAATATCACGTCCAGAAGAGGCAAAAACCTAGGTATCGGAGATCCTTATAAATACAATATCCCTCAATGGGATAGGGGAATCAAGTTGTACACATCTAATACTGCTTAGAGAACACTTTACTCTGAGTAGTCCTAACACCGTCAATTCAATTGCCCGACTGCACCTAGCAGTGCCAGCCACCGACAAAGTTGCTCATCTCACGTGAGTTGGTTTCTCAAACAGTCTCAAAAATCACCTTATAAGACCACTAGCTGTCACGATTTTTCCCTCAACCCCAAAACTATAATATATCTATTAGTACCTCTGAGTCTCCCCATTATAAAAAAAAATACACATATCTTATACATTTTAATAGTACAAATGCATACATTTCTAATTTGAAGAAAAGTACTTCAAAGATGACATAACAAAAATGTTTACATATTCATACAGCTAATCAAAGATTTTAAAAAAATAGTAAAGAAAAGATATATTTTTTTTCCATCTCAAATATTATTGCATATATGAGAGAAATGAATAAAGATATTATGCATTTTTTTCTGCATCATAGTTTAGTGAAACACTTGTCTCACAAAAGATATTGTAAAAAAAAATTCACTATTTTTTTTATAGTTTTAATGAAATACATTGTCAAGAATCGTTGTAAAAACAATTTTAACAATATTAAGAAATAATCTTAATTTGGATATCCATTTCCTCTTAGATTTTCACACTCTTTAGTATGGTGTAGAACTTCCATTAGGGTGTGTTTGGTTCGGGGTAGATGGAGGGGAGGGGAGGGGAGGGGAGGGGAAATTTTTAATTAAATGTGTTTGGTTCAAATTTTAGGAGGGGAGGGGAGGGGAGGGGAGGGGAGCAAAATCCCTCCAAAACACATTTTTTGGTTTCCTCCGAATTGGGGGGATTTGGAGGGGAGGGGAGGGAATATGAGTTTTAATATTTAAAATTTATTATATTTACTAAAATATCCTCAGTTTAATTTTATTATTTCAAAACTACTTGTTATCTTTTGTGTTACTGTTTTTTCTCGACTGTTTTCATCAAATTATTATAATTGTTCTCCACCTTCAAATTATTTTATAATTTTTATAATTAATATAAATCATAATCATTGTCTTTTTTTTATAAAAAAATTATGTTTCGTTATATTTGTTTTTTTCTTTTAATTTTGTTATGTACTCTATCATATTTTCTTTTATATCAAATTGTAAACCATATCATTTTATTTATTTTTGTTTATTCATTTTATTAAATATTTTGAACCATTAATATTTAGTAATAAGTTATTTTATATATTTGTTTTGTTATATGATTGATCATAATTTAAACGATGTTATTGGCATATAGTTTAATTTATGTTGGAAAGTTATAAGTCGAATCAATTATACTCAATTTTTTAACTTTGTGACAAATAAGTATTTTTTTAATCACTCAATATTAGAAATTTTATTATCAACAAAAATACGCACGAATTTTTCACATTTTAATATCGTATGACTTATATAAGATCATAAGGATAAAACTGTAAATTATTAATAAAACCCCTCCCCTCCCCTTCTGAACCAAACACATTTTTAATTAAAATCCCTCCCCTCCCCTCCCCTCCTCTCTTTTGAACCAAACACTTATTTGATTAAAAAATTCCTTCACCTCCCCTCCCCTCCCCTCCCCTTCATTAAAATCCCTCCCCTCCCCTCCCCCTCATTTGAACCAAACAGACCCTTAGTGAATGGTTAATGACATAACTGATAGCGTTAATGTGATACTTCACATGCTTGTCATTTTCAACATTTAAATCCTATAAATAAGATTCATATTGCATATTGTAAATTAATTTAAAGAGCATAATACAAAGATGACATTCCTCTCTTTTATACCTTCACTTCTTCATAACTATTCTTCTAAATCTTACTCTTATTTTACTTACATTATGATGCCATTTTGTGTTTCATTGCCTTTGAAGTCCACTTTATTTTATTCCAAACTTCGATGAGACTTTTCAAACTTGAAATACAACATGCATAACAATAATTTTTAGAATACAAAATGAGATCTTGGGCTTGCACACAAATATTAGGCTACAAAAGAAAACTCATTCAAGAACATATAAAGAAAAACACCATCCTTAATTAAACCATAACACACACATGAAGACACATAGCTTATGATTATTTCTGTGTGACTCCGTTCATTTTTAGAACTTCAATATTTTTAGGAAGAACCTCTTCTTCTCTGCACGAGTCAATAGCTTCGATGGCTTTAGGAAGAAGCCCTTTCTCTCTGCCCGAGTTAATAGCTTTGATGGCTTTAGGAAGAAGTCCTTTTTCTCTGCATGAGTCAATAGCTTGGGTGTACATATCCTCCAACCCGTACTTAAACTCGAATCCCAAATCTTCGATCTTCTTTGAAGAAAATCTAATATGCTCCAACTCATTAGGAATTTTCTCGAACCTAAAAGTCCAAGTTGAACAATATTTTAAAAATGCGGGATTTTAACTTTATATTTTTAGGAGTAACAAATTTTTGGTTTAACATGGAATTCTTACTTTGTAGGGACATTGTACTCTGGATATTTTGCATTGATTAATTTTGCAATGTCATGAATATTGGCTTCACATGCATTACATATGTACCTCCCTTCAACTTCCAGATGCTCAAACAAGAATATATGAGCTTCACAAAGATCATCCAAATGAACAAATTGACCTTGTTTTATTATTGAATAATGGGCATCATTCCCTGCCAATTCATGTAAAAAAATTACGATATTTCTCTATCCACACCGTAAATTTACCAGTATGATCATTTCGATAATATTTTTATGTCAATATTATATGATCGATCGAGAAATTCTCGAAAACTTAACCATGTTATAATTTCATTAAGTTTTTATAATTTTTATATAATACCTGTAATAGGAGAAAGGGCAGTGATTAAGCTAGGTGGCATAGATGGACTAAGAAAAGGACCAACAACAAGAGGTGGAATGATTGTGATTAAATCCATGTTGTTCTCTTTAGCAAATTTCCATGCTTCTTGTTCAGCAAGTGTCTTAGAAACAAAATACATCTTCATAAAATAAAATCTTTGTTAATTCAAAGTGATAATGATGTAACCTAAAAAAATTGAAAGAAAATGTATGGATGAAAATAAACATCTAACCCATCCAGTCATTTTAACTCTCCGACAAAACTCGACGTCACTCCAATCGCTCTCGTCCCACAAGAGCTTTTGATTTTCAGTGACGTTGAGTGATCCAGCCGATGACGTGAAAACCATTCTCCGAACAGTTTTCGCCTTGAGGCATGCTTTCATGATGTCTAGTACTCCATTTATGGTAGGCTTGATCACTTCATTCTACAATTCAAATCAAAGTTCAAACATTTTGTATTTCAAGATTTTTTTTCTCAACTAACTTTTATCAATTATATTTAGTTATATACCTCAGGGTCCTTGGATTCAAAATCCATTGGTGTAGCCACATGAAAAACTCCAGTACAACCTTTGATTGCTTCATCAAAACTTCCCTCTTCAGCAAGATCAGCTTTCCAAAGAGTCAATTTGCTATTTGCACCCGGCAGTTCCAACAAATGCTTCACCTTCTTCATGTTATCTACGTATATTAAATCCATAATCCTTAATTAACTTAGTAAAAAAAATTTGTTAGTCTAAAAAATGTGACTTAATTTATGCATGGTATATATAATATAATGCGACATAAAACACGAACCCGGATCGCGAACGGTGGCTCGAACGGTATAACCGTGCTCCATGAGTCTCATGACGAGCCATGATCCGATGAAACCCGCGGCCCCGGTGACACAAACAGTTTCAGACACAGAACCCATAATTTTTTTTTCTTGATTTTTTCCTCCTTTGATTTTGGTTGAATAAGTTGAATTGGTGTGTGCTGATTTTATAGAAGATTTGTTGCTATATTTCCCTACGACAAATATATGGAAGAGGTTGATCTTCACTTGCCAATCAACAAATTTTAAACAAAGACAAAAATAATTTAGATTAACAATTGAATTTATATTATTAAAAGAGTTTGTAAAAATATACATATTTTAGAATTGTTAGTTTAGAAATATTTTTTATAATATATATCAAAAATATCATTAATTAAAATTATTCTTTCTTAGTTTTTTTATTCTCAATTATAATAGCATAAAAATTCTAATATGTTAACTTAGTTACTTTTTTGTTTTTTTATCATAAATACAAATATATTTAGTGGTTTGTGTCTAAAAAAATTTATGTGGCGATTAAGGTTTGAATCTTTGTCACACGTTCTCCTTCCCAACAATTATAAAATTATAATTATTACTTTACATTTTAAGAGTTTAAGTTGGAAATTTGTCTTATAGAAATATATTTGTTATAGTATTTCTTTGAATAAATTTGACAATATTTTTGGAAGAACAACTTGCTGCCTAACTAACCCTTCGATATACCTATCCTTCTAGAGTGAGACCCTTACGTTGAGCACGTGACTTACCAAATCGTTTTGTTCTTTTGTTGGTAATAGTTGATTTGTCGCTAACATTCTAATATTGAATTATGGAACGGTATCATTATCCATAGAAAACTTCCAAAGTTTGTACCAATTTTTTGATTTGTTTTATAATTGACATTTCAATGATGTTTATGGAACATCGTTAGCAATAGCAACTTGTATATGACCATATGTTATACAGTTATATATGACCATATGTTATACAGTTATTAACACGTGTCAGAAACATTTCTATAGATAAATAATAAATTTAGGTAACATGAATAGGGTGTTATGTTCATACTATCTATTCTAGATTATGTCTTATATCACTTTTTTTAAGGTATGTTTTATTTTAAAGCTATTTTATGATGCCTCAACTATATGTGAGTTTTAGATTCAGAGTGTTTGCAGATATTTTAGATTTAGAGTGTTTGTAGATATTTTTCAACTTGAAGACGAGAATTTTAATCAAATATTTTCGTATAAAAAGGTCTAATATTTTTCAACTTGAAGACGAGAATTTTAATCAAATATTTTCGTATAAAAAGGTCTAATGAGTCATTATATATTAGTTAGTTGTTTCGTGAACCTAAATTATTGATTAAAACACGTTTTAATTTTAAAAAAATTAATAACAAAGTAGGACTCAAGAATATAAAAAACTCATCACCTATAATTTTTGTTCTAAGATAATAAATAATCTCTCATAATAAACACATACAGGGGTAGTCCTCGCCTAAACATCATGTCAAAACCTTGTCTTTTGATCATTCCAAACCATATTAATAAAAGATGAGCATAAATTAGGCATACTCCTGATTCGATGGAGACCAAAGGAGAGAAACACCTCTCCACGAACGAGACAACCTCCTATGGTGATATTATTTGCCACACAAAGTGGTCCAAAACCATGTGACCCATAAATACCTTACATTGCCAATGTCTCTCTAAAGCGAAGGCAAGTTCAAAAGAATCATCCACCTCCACTTACTTAGCAAGGTAAGATTAACAAGTCTAAGATCCTTTATCCCTAAACAAGCAAAGGAATATGCATGATTCATTATTTGATCAAGCACATAGTCACCAAAGTTCACTTTGGCTTTTGTGCTAATTAAGAAAATAAGCTTGTCTAAAGCAGCAGTAATACTAGAGTTGTGATTTGTGGGTACCCAGTTTGATGCACCAATCATATTCAAGATATCATACTTCACGCTTAATTTTTCACTGGGGAGGAACCCTTCGTTGGGTCAATTCTTCACCTTCCTAATAGTTAGTTCATTAGCAATTTTGTCAATTGAAGGAGTCTTATAAGATCCTTAAGACTTACTTCTACACAGATAATTATTGATAACTGCGGGAGAAAACTTAACACATTTTCCTCTGACATACACTTTTCTGAACTCCTGGCTTTCTTCATCATTGCAGACAAGTGAGATATTTACAATAAATTATCTAACCAGCTTTTTATAGCAGGGGTCAATCTTAGTAACAATTTTCATCAGTCATGTAGTCTTTAGCAGTTTTGCAATCTCTTTGTAATTCAAGGTTGCTTAACTCAACTCATTTTCTTGAGAAATACTCCTTTGACACGAATATTTCCATCTCTGAGCACTTGATTCAGAGTAAATGACATGTTGTCCAAAGGTGCAACTGGAACATTCACAAGAACTATTGTTCCATAAACTTTTCTTCTAAAAGTGGGTACAATATTGTAGACATCATCTTCGACATATGTCTCTAACTCACTATATTGAGCAATTTTTCTTTTGAGAGACTTCTCCTCTTCAACTCTCCTCTTCTTCACAAGTGACCTTTGAGGAGTATTTTTCTTCACAAGAGCAGTCTTAGAAGGACCATTTTTCTTACTTTTCAATGGACTTGTCCTAGGAATGTTCTTCTTCACAATCTTCATAGTAGGATTTGGGGTATCAACCTTCTGCTTTTTACCTTTAGTGTTATTAGAAATAGACTTATCTAACCTTTTCAAAATAGTTAGAGTTAGTTCTTGAGCAGCCTTTTCTCAATAATTTTTATCACGGGGTTGGCAATGGGATTGTCATCATCCATATTGTCTTTTTCTCAATCCTTTTACAATAAATGCCAGCCTCATGGTGTTGAGGGTCCTCATTCCTCAAATCTTCTGAAGTCTCATTCAAATTATAATCAAATGCTTACCCACTTTAGGATTTTCAGTAGTGGTGTTGTCTTGAGATTTAACAAGAGGTTCATTAGATGTCGTACCTGATGGTTCAAGATGTTAACCAAGGTTTATTTTACAAGTCTCAACAGCATTTTCAGAAGTATAATTAATAATATATTTAATGACTTTTTCAAGATCATGCATAGAGGTATCTTGAACCGGGAGGGTTACCCTTTTTTTGAGTCACGCTTTTTGAAACCAGGGCGTTTGAGATTCTTCTCAGAGATATCGGTGAGAACAATCATCCAAAGAGGTTTAACATCCTATATAACATCTTTCTTGTCAGCCCTTTAGCTAGATTCAGAAACCTTAGGTTTCTTAGAAGAGCCTTTTCTCCCATTTTGACTCCTAACATCTTGACCCCATATCAGTTTGTGACAGGTTTGGGCTTAGAGGTTTTGTTAATATCATATTCATGACTAATTTTTTAGAAAATTTGATGACTTGGGGGAATGAGAGAGATGAATGGTTTGTGTGAACCAAATGAGTCAGAGATACTTCTTTAGGAGTGTGGGCTTATAGAGATTTTGAAACTGAGTTAAAATAAGAAAAATGCACCTTGTTTCTTGTCTTATAATGATCACAAGAGAGATGAGCTTCCATTTTTCACATTTCCTTGATTGCAATAAATTGTCACATAATCAAATGTCAACAATACCCTTTTTCTTATTAGACCATACTTGCTTTAAGGGATTAATTTACACTTAAGAAAAGTTGTAACTATCTTTCTTAGTTTTATCATAACCTCAGGCTTCACATGCTTGAGAAAATGTCCAAACATTTGGCCCAACTTTCCATGACTCTTAGCTATCATGAGTTCTTCATTATCATTCTTAACATAAAGGGTTTCATTTATTTCTCCTATGTTTCCCACGTGCATTAACTCCGGGCTCATTGGAGTGGTATGATGTTGGAGCGTCGTGTGGGATATCTTGGTCGTCTTTCAATCTTCAATGTTCTTGAGTTTATGATGTATAATTTTGGTCTCACCTTCCAAGTTTGTTGAGGGATGACTTCTAATCCACATATAACAGTTGTCCTTGGATCTTAACCCATTCATTAACACTTCTTGATCCTTGGTGGGGACAATACATCCATACTTGTTAAAGTTCACATTAAGACTCAAACCACATAGTTGACTTATGCTGATCAAGTTTGCAGTAAGATATTCTACTAATAGTACTTCATCAAGACTAGGGAGACCTGGATAAACCATTTTTCTTATGCCTTTGATCTTTCTTCTAGCTCCATCACCAAAGATAACATAACTTTGAGGGAGGTTTTTAATTCTTTAATATAGCTCCTTTCACCAGTCATATAATGTGAACATCCACTATCAAAATACCAATCCTCTCTAGAAGAAACTTTAAGAGACACTTGATAGTTTCCTTGGGTCTCCATACTTTATTTGCATGAGTTTTCTTCTATTTTCTTTTGTTGAGCCTTGGCTGACTATATGATTGAGGATATCCATACAGTTTATAACAAAAGGGTCTTATATGACCATATCTACCACGACGGTAACATCTCTTTGTAGAGTTCTTGTAACCTTTATGTTAAGGGTACACATGTCGAGCACGATGCTGAGACATTTGGTCCACCATCTAAAACTTATTCTTCTTCTTATGAGGGACTTTGATCTTTTTTTAATGAAACTATAGTTAAACCCTACATCCTTCATATTCCCTTCTAAGATATCATCCAACATTTTTGAACGATTGTTCATCATATGTGTAAATTCTAACATATTTTCAAGTTTAGCATTCAACAACATAATTTCTTCTTCCTGACGTGTGATGGTTAAGAAAAGCTTTTCTTTTTCTTCATGAAGCACACTTATGGTTTTGTTTTTCTTCTCAACTATTACGCATGCTTATTTAGTCGTTTTGTAATTTATTTTTGTGATTATTTTGACATTGTCTTAGTTAAGGGTATGTGTGCAAGGGTGAGTGTGACAACTTGGTAGAATGAATTAACCAGAAATAAATGCTAAGATAATATTATAATGATAATAATATAAATAACGAGATATTTCATTAGTATTATTATTAATGTTATTATCATTATTATTAGTAGTAGTAATAGTATTAGTATTAATATTATTATCATTAGGATTATTATTATTATTACTAAAATTAAGTAATTAAAGCATAATTAGAGGAAGTGGGGAAAGAGAGTGGGAGAAATCAGTTTCACGTAAAAGAGAACAAAGAGAAGAAGGGAGCAGAGCTAGGGCAAGAATAATCAAGAGAGTTCCACCATTGTTGAAGAGAGGAAAAGCTTGGAAATTCAGGTAAGGGGGAGAATGAGTTCTTTAATGGTGGTCTGAACATGAGAGGGTAGTGAGGGTTTCTTTCCCCTTAGGATTTTATGCTTATTTCTTCTCCTTCTTGTTTGATTTTAGTATCTGGATGATTTTTGTTGTGATTCGTGTTTTGGGTCTGAATTAAGAGCTTGGAAGTGCTCTAATGGGGGAGAAATCCCACTGATGCAAAAATACTTTTTTCTTTATGAAGATTGGTCATACACGTATGCCAGGAGGGCAGTACACGTAGCATACGCACGACCCTCTATTGAAACGCATATGGGGAGTGCAAAGTATGCGTATGGGGTAGCCATTACGCGTACGAGTTGTTTTTAAGGGGATTTTGAAGGAAAACGGCCTCTGGTTATACGCGTACAACAGGTGGAAATACGCGTATAAGGCCTGGGAATTTGAGCCCTACGCGTAGCATACGCAGGCTTGGGGCAAAGGATTAAGACCATACACGTATGGGGTGTGGGCATACGCGTATGGGGAGGCCTGTGTTGGAAATTTCCCATTTTTGCGATTTTTGCCCCGATTTCGTATGTGATGCAATTTCTCTTGATCCGTAAGACTAAGATGATATAATCAAACATAGGGGAGCCAGTAATAACATTAAATATGATAAAATATAGCATTTTATGTGATTGCCTGTATGAGACGTGTTTGATGCTTTTGCGTCAAGATTGTCGTATGTGGACGGTCTTGGGCAGTGGTGGTAATTCTTGAGAGAATTATGGTGAGTATGTGACTCACGTGTGATCATTGATGATTGTGGGTCATGCATTAATGATAATTATATTGTTCATAAATGTGTGTCATGCATTCATGTTGTGTCTGGTGGAGATGAGTTAGGTGGGAATCCATGATGGGTGCCTAGTCTCGTCTGAACTCCATGTGGGAGTCGAGTGGAGATAAGTTGTAGTTCAGAGGAATACATACGACTTATCTGAATTCCAACAGGAATCAGGTTCAATGAAGGAACCTTGTGGATTGTTATGGTACCACATCCATTGTGTCGTGTCAGTTGAGTTGCATTGCACGTGTATATGATTGGTTGTGGGATGAATATGTCGTGTATTTATGTGGCACTTGTATGTGCATGGTGATAGTATGATTAGTGTAATTTGTGTTATAACTACTCTTAGCATGTGATTTTCAATGTGTATTATTGAATGTAATTCTCACCCCTTTTCTGTTGTTGTGTTGTGCTCTTTGGGGAGTCCAGATGATCAGGTACCTGAGTAGTGCTTGGAGCATGTGTTGCTATTGTTCGAGTCTTAGGAATCGCTCTGATACATAACATGGGAAGGATGGAGATTTTTTTATTTACTATTTGTTAATTGTTATTTGTTACATATCTTGTTTTAATTAACATTGTCAAACTACGTATTTTGTGGGAGTTTGATGTAATTGGAGCCTTAGTGCATAACTATATGATTTGTTTTCCGTTGTTTAATCAATTTATTTATTTTTATGAGGAAATGAGATATGAAGTGATTTGATACTTCACAATGACGTGTTTATTGATGTGGCATCCTACGTGTGTAACTCTGATTAATTTCCATAAATTATTTTTCGTATTTTTACTTATTATGTGAATGGGTAGAGTAGGGTGTTACAATTGGTATCAGAGACTGTCAGTCCGTCCGACTAGTGTCGTAGTAGAGTCTGACTATAGAGTGAATATAGTCATGTAATTTCCTAACCTGTATTTTTGGTTGTTCCTTAGTATGTGATATGTGTGTGAAAATATTGCTGATGTTTGTTTTGTTTTCCATTTGCAGGTTGGGAATGAAACAGTGGGGGATGAGCTTGTGCTTCTCCTAGATTCTTCAAGTGTGGAGTGATGGCGCAATGTGTCATTGGACATTATTATAGTTGGTAAAGATGGTTTATGCCTCATCATGATTGTCGGTTGTATATCGACAAATTGAGGAACTGATCACCCTTAATCTCTTATTGATAATAGACGTAATCATGTTGGATGGAATATACAGTCTTTCCAGCTTAGATGGTGTGTACAGTGAATTGTTTGGAGTTAAGCTAGGTGCTTACAGATTGTTTTAATGAGTCGATGCAGATTCTTATATCTGAAGATTAGGCAGATTCGAGTTTCTTGTTCGTCGGTTAAGTTGGGATATCTGTGAGGGAGAACGATCAGGTATTGTTGATGGTTGCTTCTCAGGGAGTAGAGCACAAGGTGAAGACTAGAGATATATTAGTGGTGTATAATTCCTGATGTTTGTCCTGAAGATATTTGTGACTTAACTCCAAATTTTGGTTTAGGTTTGGTGATAGAAAAGAGTTGATGTTGTTATCTACTAAGCAAGTGAATAAACTTATAGAAGATAAAGCCTTGATGGTTGTAATGTCTATATCGTTGCAAGTGCTGAAAGATAACAAACTATTTGTAAAACTTCAAAATGTGAGTTCTAGCTGCATGAAGTAAGTTTTCTGGGACATGTTATTTCTGGTGATAGCATAACAGTGGATCCATCCAAAGTAAGTGTGGTAATTCAGTGGGAACCTTTAAAATCAGTGACAGAGATTAGAAGATTCTTGGGCTTAGCAGGTTATTACCGCAAGTTTATCGAGGGGTTTTCTAATTTGGCCACTCCTCTGACTCAGTTGACTAGGAAAGGTCAAGCCTTTGTATGGGACATCTTGTGTGAAAATAGTTTCCGGGAATTGAAGAAGAGGTTGACTATGGCGCCAGTATTGATTCTACCAAAGCCATATGAACCTTTTGTAGTGTATTGTGATGCATCTAAAATGGGTTTAAGTGGAGTATTGATGCAAGATGGAAAGGTCGTGGCTTATGCCTCACGATAATTGAGGACATGAAAGGAATTATCCTACTCATGACCTTGAGTTAGCTGTAGTGGTTTTTGTGTTGAAAATTTGGATACATTACTTGTACGGATCGAGGTTTGAAGTGTTCAATGATCATAAAATTTTGAAGTATTTATTTGACCAGAAAGAATTGAATATGAGAGAGAGAAGGTGGTTGGAGTTCTTGAAGGACGGTGATCTTAGCTTGAGTTATCATCCCGGTAAAGCTAATATCGTGGTAGATGCTTTAAGTCGGAAGATGATTCACATGTCGATAATAATGATTAAGGAGTCATATTTAATCGAATAGTTTAGAGACTTGAGCATGGTTTGTGAACTGACTCCTGAGAGTGTGATGCTAGGTATGCTGAAGGTTAATAATAGGTTTCTTAATGAGGTTAGGAAGGGTCAGACATTCGATTTGAAGCTGGTGGATTTGATGACCGCGGGAGGGTCGGATACGGAAGGTGACTTTAAGGTAGATGATTTTGGTGTGTTGAGATTTTGAGGCAAAATTTGTGTCCTTGATAATCTTGAATTGAGGAAAATGATCTTAGAGGAGAGCCACAAGAGTAGCTTGAGTATTCACCCAGGAGCTACGAAAATGTATCAGGATTTTAAGAAATTATTTTGGTGGCCAGGTATGAAGAAATATGTAGCTCGATTTGTGTATGCTTGTTTGACCTTCAGAAGTCAAAAGTGGAACATCAGAAACCTTTCAATTTGATGCAACCAATGGAAATACCATAGTGGAAGTGGGATAATATTGTGATGGATTCCGTTACTGGTTTACCAAATACGGCGAGAGACTTTGATGTTATTTGGGTGATTATGGATAGACTGACAAAATTGACACATTTTATACCAATTAACATCAGTTTACCTTTGTCAAAGTTAGCAGAGATTTATATCATAATAATAGTGAAGTTGCACGGGGTTCTGTCGAGCATAATTTAGATAGAGACCCGAGGTTGACTTCTGAGTTTTGGAAGAGCTTGCAGGAAGCTTTGGGTTCTAGTTTGAAGTTGAGTTCTGCTTATCATCTGCAGATAGATGGATAGTCGAAGAGGACTGTTCAGTTATCAGAAGACTTGTCGAGAGCTTGTATACTCGAGCAGGAAGGTGCTTAGGATTCCTATTTGCCGTTGATAGAATTTACTTACAATTTGCGCCTTTTAGAGTGTTGTATGATATGAGGTATAGGACACCCCTATGCTGGTATGAGTCAGGTGAGAGCACTGTGCTTGGACCCGAGATTATTCAACAGACTACTGAGATAATTTAGATGATCAGAGAAAAGATGAAGGCATCCTAGAGTAGACAAAAGAGCTATCATGATAATAGGAGGAAAGACTCGGAATTCAGCGAAGGCGACCATGTGTTTCTAAGGGTTAATCCTATTACCAGAGTTGGTCGTGTGCTGAAATCGAAGAAGTTAGATCCTAAGTTCATTGGGCCATATCAAATTTTGCAGAGAGTTGGATTTGTTGCATATAGAGTGGCGCTGCCACCCGAACTTTTGAATTGGTATGATGTGTTTCATGTGTCGCAACTTCAGAAGTACATTGTTGATCCATTCCATGTGCTTCAAAGGGATGCAGTGGAGATCCAAGATAATCTTACCGTGGAGGCCATGCTGATGAGGATTGAGGATCACAAGCTGAAACAGTTAAGGGGCAAAGACATTCCTTTAGTGAGAGTAGCTTGGGGGGAGCTGCTGGAGGAAATGTGACATGGGAATTGGAGCGCAAGATGCGAGAGTCATATTCGAAATTATTCTCATCAGGTACATTTTCGAGGACGAAAAATATTTTAAGTGGGGGAGAGTCATAACACGCCATTTAATTATTTAGTCATTTTGTGATTTATTTTGTGTGATTATTTTGACATTGTCTTAGTTAAAGGTATATGTGCAAGGGTGGGTGTGAGAACTTGGTAGAATGAATTAACAAGAAATAAATGCTAAGATGATATTGTAATGATAATAATATAAATAATGAGATATTTCATTAGTATTATTATTATTATTAATTTTATTATTATTATCATTATTATTATTATTAGTAGTAGTAGTAGTAGTATTAATACTATTATCATTAGGATTATTAATATTATTATTACTAAAATTAAGGAATTAAAACATAATTAAAGGAAGTGGGGAAAGAGAGTGGGAGAAACCAGTTTCACGTAAAAGAGAACAGAGAGAAGAAGGGAGTAGAGTTAGGGCAAGAGTAATCGAGAGAGTTCCACCATTGTTGAAGAGAGGGAAAACTTGGAAATTCAGGTAAGAAGGGATAATGGGTTTTTTAATGGTGGTCTGGACATGAGAGGGTAGTGAGGGTTCCTTTCCCTCTTAGGATTGTATGATCATGTCTTCCCCTTCTTGTTTGATTTTCGTATCTGGATTATTTTTGTGGCGATTCGTGTTTTATGTACTGATGTGTGTATGAATCTTGTGTAAATTCTGCATTGCTGTTATGTTCTATCATGAAACGGATTTGGAAAAATTATGGGTTTTTGGGGGTTAACAAAAGTGGGTTTCAAACTGTAGAAATCTTGATAAAATGATAGATTAATGAACTAGGGTGAAGACTTTAGAATTGTACTAGTGTTGACGTTGTTTTGGGTCTGAATTAAGAGCTTGGAAGTGCTCCAATGGGGGAGAAATCGCATTGATGCGAAAATGGGTTTTTCTTTGTGCAGACTGGCCATACGTGTATGCCAAAAGGCCATATGCGTATGAGGGACACTCCCAGGGGCAGTACGCGTATGGGGAGGTCTGCATTGGAAATTTCCTGTTTTTGTGATTTATGTCCCGATTTCGCATGCGATACAATTTATCTTGATCCATAAGACAAAGATGATATAATCGAATATAGTGGAGCCAATAATGACATAAAATATGATAAAACATAGCATTTTATGTGATTGTCTATATGAGACGTGTTTGATGCTTGTGCGCCAAGATTGTCGTATGTGGACTGTCTTGGGTAGTGGTGGTAATTTCAGAGAGAATTATGGTGAGTATGTGGCTCACGTGTGATCATTGAGGATCTTGGGTCATCAATAAATGATAATTATATTATGATAAATTTCTGTCATGCATTCATGTTGTGTCTGGTAGAGATGAGCTTGGTGGAAATCCATGATGGGTGCATAGTCTCGTCCGGACTCCATGTGGGAGTCGAGTGGAGATAAGTTGTAGTTCACAGGAATGTATACGACTTGTCCGGATTCCGACCAAAACCGGGTTCAATGAAGGAACCATATGGATTGTGATCGTACCGCATGCATTGTGTCATGTCAGTTGAGTCGTATTGCATATGTATATGATTGATTAAGGGCTGAATATGTCGAGTATGTATGTGGCACTTGTATGTGTGTGGTGATAGTATGATTGGTGTGATTTGTGTGATGACTACACCTTATCATGTGATTTTTACCGTGTATTACTGAATTTGATTCTCGCCCTTTTCTGTTGTTGTGTTTGTGCTCCTTGGGGAGTACAAATGATCAGGTATTTGAGTAGCGCTTGGAGCATGTGTTGCTATTGTTCGAGTCTTATGAGTCGCTCTGATACGTAACACGGGAAGGATGGGGATTTCTTTATTTACTATTTTTTATTTGTTAATTGTTATTTGTTACGTATCTTGTTTTGATTAATATTGTCAAACCATGTATTTTCTGGTAGTTTGATGTAATTGGAGCCTTAGTGCAAACTCATTTGATTTATTTTCCACCATTTAATCAATTTATTTATTTTTATAAGGAAATGAGATATGAAGTGATTTGATACTTCATAATGATGTTTTTGTTGATGTGGCATCCTACGTGTGTAACTCTAATTAATTTCTGTAAATTATTTTTCGTATTTTTACTTATTACGCGAATGGGTAGAGTAGGGTGTTACAACAACTAGTTCTTCTTCAGATATGTCTTCATGAACAAAATCTTCTTCATACTCATGCTTTCCAGTGAAAGCTATTACTTTGTTGGCACTTTATTCTTCATTTTCATCGTCAGGTTCATACCAAGTGATCATTAATCCCTTTTTCTGTCGCTTTAGAAAAATATGTTATTCTGCTTTGATGTGACCAAAACTCTCACATTTAAAACATTTTGGACTTTTTTCTTTAGAATAGTCTTCCTCTTTGCTCTTGTGCTGGGGACATATGTCTGACCCTTTGCCTTGCAAATTTGTCCTCCATAATGTGTCCAATCTTCTTAAGGATTTGTTGAACTTTCTTCCAATATAAGTTGTAACATCTGTTAGGCTTTCTTCAGTATCCTTTTCATCATGGTCTACCTTCTCTTGAGTGCTGGTTACACAGGCTACACCTTTGTTTACCTTTTCTAATCTCCCATTTATATACACTCCAAAGGTTTGAAGAGAGACAATGAGTTCATCAACCTTCAAGTTTTTTAAGTCTTGAGCTTCTTCAATGGCTGTTACTTTCTTGTCAAACTTTTGAGGCAAAGATTTGATATTTTTTTCTAACTAACTTTTCTTCTAACATCTTTTTTTTCCAAAAGCAAAAGAATTGTTGGCTATATCACGCACTTTAATGTTGAAATCACATATGGATTCATATTTTCAAACTTAATCGTGAGAAGTTGTAGCCTTAACATCCTAACCTTGGATGTGCCTTCATGAGCAGTCTTGAGAATCTCACAAGTTTATTTAGCTTCAGCACAAGTATTTATTAGTATGAACATGTTCTTGTCAACACCATTGAATATAGAATTCAAGGCTTTTTTGTTTCTAAGAGCTTCATTATTTTCATATTTAGACCAATCAGCTTCAAGCTTTAAGCTTTTTGAACCATCTTGAGAAGTGATCACATGATGTTTCCAACATTTAACCACAAGCTTCCACGTTTTGTTGTTAGTGAATTTGAGAAATGCAACCATCTTTTATATCCAATAATCATAATTTGTGTAATCCAAGATAGGTGGCATGTGTACTGAACCTCAATTCTTAGTGTTGTCCATTTGAATACAAAATATCTTCCCCGGGTCTTACCCAAACAGAATAAGGTGTTTGCTTTGATGCCAATTGAAATCATGTTCTTGAGGGGAAAAATGTTGGACATGATGTTGGGACAACTGGTCCAACTTGCTAAACCAGTATGACAATAATATAGCAACAACAATGACACAATGTAGAAAGCAATAAAATTACATAAGAGATTGGTAACCCAACTCGGTGCAAACAACATCTATGTATGGAGGGCTGGAGAGCACTCTACCGAAGAAAGTAAATTCATTACTTTGAATTAGTACAATTAGTCTTATAGGAACACCAACCCCATGATGTTTAATATTTCTTCATAGTCCTAGTGACTTTATATTTAAGACTCCTTCTAAATATGAGAACCCCTCTTACTTTCTCTCAATCACTAATCCTAAGTGATCAACTTCAATAACAACAATATTGAATGTTGAATTTACAACTCAACTAAGACAAACCAACAACCATGTCAATTAACTGAAGCAATAATGTGGTGTACACAAACAAGATCCAACACTAATCCTTATTATATGAGTAATAGAACTAGCATGGAATACAAGTAACAAAAAACTCTATAGCACAAAGAATCTAGTCCTAACGTACAAAAACTTCTCTCAAATATGATATAAGAGTCTCCTTCACTAGCAATGCATTCTAAACTTTTCTCCTTTCAATTTTTTGATTTAATTTTGTCCTAAATAATAGCTTAATTTGTTAGTTTTGATTTGTTCCATAAATATCTCCATCAAAAGGTATAATTTGTTATATTTCAAATTTAAATTTAAATCTCCATTTAATTATGATTTGATCTTCAACAGTTGTCAAAAAAATCACACAAACATTGTTAAACAATCTACAACAAATCTGAATGAATCTCAATCAGAAATTTTGCACCTAACAACATCCATCATGGTCTGCTGACCAAGGTCAGATGTTGCAGTGCACACATGTTGGAACATCATGTTTCGCATGTTCCACCAGAATATCCAACTTAACTTTTTTCATATAAATCTTCTTTATAGAGTAAATCATAGATTAAATCTAATCTAAAACTGCAATAACATTTGTCTGTTCTCAGAGACCACATGTTGCAGCATAAATGTTGGAACATCGTGTTCCACATGTGTCTCTTCTGCACCAGAAATAACTCTATATTGTTTGGTATAATGTAGTCAATCTAAAAGGAATAACATAATAACATAATTACTAATCTACCCTTAATTAAATTGTCATACACTAACAATATTAAATAATTAACGCATGGATGGTTTTTGAATAAAGGCATTAAATGTGCCTAGATTTATTGACATTTGCTTATATTTAAAGCCAAAACTTTTAAAAGACTTTTGCTTTAAAATAAACATGTGGAACACTTCGCTTTTGCTTAGATTTAAAAACATGGAGTGGACTACTTCACTTTTGCTTTGGTGAGATGCTTTGCAAATGGTCTTTTCAGAACTAGTCCACTCCTTAACTGAGTAAAAAAAAAATTAACAATCACCATCCTATCTCCTTTTTAAAAAACATAGTGAGATCACCTTCTACCAAGGAGCTTAATAGGACCTTAAGACCACCCATGAATTTAGCTTTAATATGCGAGAAACCACTTTTCTAAAGAGAATCTCTTACCAACTCAAAACTTAAATGTGAGATTTGAAAACACGAACCATACAAGAAGAGCAAAGGTTTCCTGCCCTACATAAAGAACAACCTTAACAAATTTAAAAAGGGACGTAATTTGGTCTGACTAGAGGTGGAGTGAGAGACAATTGTGCTATAAAAACACATTCAACTTGATCTTTTACCATATTAACAAACAACTCTGGGGAAGAATGACTAAGCTCCCTCCTTACTAGAGGAACTTACGCACCAAAATAGGTTCTAACTCTACCCTTCTCTGGTTGAACCGAACCCCGGGATAACCCATCACTTCTTCATTCAAACTTAGATTTATTAACCTTAAGATTAAAACCCCACTTAAACCTTATTTTGTTACAACTCTAGCAACCCTAGGTTTGAGACCTCTTTAAACCTTACAAAACTAAAATGATTGACTCTTATATCTCTTCTAACTAGAACAAACACATCCCTTATCCGAGTAAAAATATTTCTCAAATCTCATTTAGTCACTATGTTAGAAAAATTCTAAAAGAAAAATAAAATCCACCCGTCATCCTTAGGACATACAAAACCTGACATGCTTCCTCGGGGAGCCACCACCTGAAGTGCAGGTTAAGCTAGCCAACAACACAACCATACAAACCCACGAAAAAACACCAATGATAAAGACAGATAAAAAAGCAATGCAACCTAAAAAAAGAAAAAACCCTAAGATAAAATGCAATGTATCGTTTAGAATGCATGAAGATTATTTAATTTTATGGAATATAATTAAACAAGGATAATATTAAACTCAAGACTAAGATATCAATCTTTTGTTCCAAACAAAAATTACATGGTTGAAAATGAAAAAAATCCAATTAATAATGATAAATTCTTAATGCATTTTCACTCTTATATCAATTGAGATGTCTATGGTAATAAATTTTATAAATCATAAAATTTGTGTTAGGAGACCCAAAGTCTATGGTTTGCAAACTCAAGAAATCCATATATGGCCTTAAACAGACTTCTCGTCAATGGTATTACAAATTTCATCAAGTAATATCTTTATTTGGTTTTGAGGCTAATCCAGTTGATAAATGTGTATACTAAAAGTTCAGTGAGAGTAAAAAAAAATCTTAGTACTATATGTAGATGATATTCTTTTGGCAAGCAACAATATAGGCTTATTGCACGAAACCAAGAGATTTTTCACAAATAAATTTGAGATGAAAGATCTTGGGGACACCTTCTTTGTCTTAGGAATTTAAATATTTAGAGACCGTTATCGAGGTATTTGTCACAAAAGAGCTATATTGATATAGTTCTAGATAGATTCTCTATGAAAGATGGTAAACTAGGAGACACACCTGTTGCTAACGGAGACAAGTTTTGTCTCAAACACTACCCCACCACGGATCTTGAAAAGGAAGAGATGCAAAAGTTCCATATGCTTCAGATGTGGGAAGTCTTATGTGTACTTAAGTTTGCACCGTCCTAACTTAGCACTCATTGTATGAGTTCTTGGCAGATATCTAAGCAACCCTGGTATGTAGAATTGGATAGCAATAAAGCGTGTAAGCGCTACCTAAAGAGAAAAGGAGACTTCGTACTCACTTATCAGTAATCAGATAACTTGGAGATAATTAGGTATTCTAACTCAAATTTTGCCGGATGCTCGAATAGAAGACGTTCCACATCTGGTTACATCTTTCTCTTGGTTGGAGGAGTTTTCTTCTAGAAGTCTTCTAAACAGACTTTAGTAGCTCCTTCCACCATGGAAGCAAAATTTGTGGCTTGCTTTGAGGTATCAAATAATGCAATTTGGATGCAGAACTTTGTCACAAGCTTACACATTGTTGGGAGCATTAAAAGGCCCGTAAAGGTTTATTGTGACAAGAGTGCAGTTGTGTTATCCTCCAACAACAATATGAGTTCTACAAAATTAAAATTTATCAATATCAAGTATCTTGTTTTGAAAAAAAGAGTTCACGAGAAACAAATTTTGATAGAACATATAGAGAATACTTAATGTTAGTTGATCCACTAACCAAAGGTTTTACACCTAAGGCTTTTCATGGGAATGTTGCCCATATGGGTCTTGGTTTTGAGATTGCCTTAGATGAGAGTTTTTTCCTTAATTTTCTATGTTCATGCTTTGGTTTTATTTTTGTGCAAACTTTATGTTATGTTTAATTTTCTGCAAAAACAAAAAAGCTTATGAGGTACCATTGTTATAACAATATCAAGGTTTTGTT
Source organism: Lathyrus sativus (assembly GCA_963859935.3). Lineage (NCBI taxonomy): Eukaryota > Viridiplantae > Streptophyta > Magnoliopsida > Fabales > Fabaceae > Lathyrus > Lathyrus sativus. Next base: position 7,236,395 of record OZ012740.1, read on the forward strand.
ATGTGCAAATATTGTAATTTTGAATTGCACCTAAGGAACTTCAGTTTGATCTCACAAAAGACTCTAGTATGACAAGTTGGAAATATGCATGATTTAGAGATCACATTGCATGAAATTTCCATGCCACTCATCCATATCAATCTAAGTCATCAAGTACGTTGATGTGGTGGTCATCGTCGTTCCGTCACGTTATATGTTAGTGACGACAGCCACAATGGTCTCATAATTGATATATGAGGTGGACCAGATTGTAAAGTTGAAATCTAAAGATAAACAACATTTGAATACGCGCCTAAAGAATTATGATATAATTATTAAAATATATTGGCCAAGTGGGAGATTGTTGAAACATTTTAGTAATTTAATATTATATTAGTATTCCAATAAATGTGTGGGCAACTATATTTATTTATTATATTAACTATTTTATCAATAAAGTGCCTTTAAATAATTAAGTGATCAAATAATGTTAAAAAGGGTATTTATATTTTATTTAAGAATTATTTAATTAATTAATTAAATAATTGGGTATGAGCTCAAATATGAGCGAGTGTCATAATGACCCATTTACTAATAATGAGAACCCTAATTGACCATCACACTATATATAGATTATGATTCCAAATATACCGTAGTACACAAACAAATAATCTCTTCTCCCCATCTGAAGAGAATTTGAGGCATAAGAAATATCAGTTGAAGAAGAACCACAAAAGCCATCAATTCTTGAGTTTTAGGATTATCTTCAAAAGATTTTTTTCAATGCATTTAAATATTCTTAAATTCAATTTATCTATCCTTTAATTTTTACATATTTATTTCTATGTCTAAATTATGTGTTATAATATCTTGAACATGTATATTTTGATTAATCATTATTATTCTAATTCTAACAAGATATAATTTCCTTCCTAGTTTTTCAGTTTCTTTAACACAAAAATAAGTGTTACAACAAATGCATAAGTCAATATCTTATTCTTCGTTTGATATTGTGATGAAGACTTATGTGACTCACACAAAAGCTTACATGAAAATAAGTGACAATGAACTTTAAGGGCTAAGTGTGTCACATAGAACTCTAGAGAATCAAGTTTGACAAATATCCATTGTTATGAATCAAAGGCTTAATGGTTCTCTACGTAGCCAAACTGAAAGTATCACTCAAAACACCAAAGAAAAATAATAATGACACGTTTAAGGAACGATACATTTATATTAAATAAGGAAATTAAAGGAGATTTGGCATAAAAATGGAAAATGATAAACAATATTTATATGGTTGAGAAGTGGAACAACAAAACGTGGCAACATCTTTGAGTGGTTTATCTTCATGTAACATGCATTTATCAAATCTACTTTAAAATGAAGTGATTGCTTGATCTATTATATATAAAAGTAATCAATTTTAAATGACTTTTCAAGAGATTTTATAACTTCATTGTCAATAATCTCATCAAAAATGTTGGTGCAAAGATAGAATAAATGATGAAATAGGAAATATTACTAATAAGAGAATGACGGCTACAAAACATGATGATTTGTTACAATGATTGTCACCCTATTTATAAGCTAAAACTAGGGTTACTAGAATAAGATAAATACTAAAATACCCTCTAACAAACTTAGGGGCTAAGAAAATAGTACAACTAAATAAATATGAATTATTAATAATATTCTAATATCATCCCTTAATTCATATTCCATCAAAACTTGTGACACCAATTCCATCCCTTAATCTGAGAAATTGATCAGTTTTGATAGCTTTCGTCAGAACATCTGCCAACTGCTTCTGAGTGCTGCAGTGTACAACTTCTAACACTCCACTCTGAACTTGATGTCTCAGAAAATGATACTTGGTCTCAATATGCTTGCTTCTCCCATGCAACACTGGGTTTTTAGCAAGATTGATTGCAGACTTATTGTCAATCATCAACTTCAGAGGTTTGTCTACTTTAATCTTCAGATCCTGCAACAGATTCAGAATCCACACAGCTTGGCATGCAGTAACAGCACCTGCAATGTATTCAGCTTCACAGGTTGACAACGCCACAACAGGTTGCTTCTTGGAACACCAAGAAATGGGACCTCCCAGAAATTTGAACAAGTACCCAGATGTACTTCTTCTGTCAACTCTGTCTCCACACCAATCAGAGTCTGAATAACTCAGAAGTTCTAACTCATTATTTCCTCCAGAGGGAAATAACACTCCATACTTCAGAGTTCCTTTGATATACCTCAGAATCCTGACAGCAGCTTGGTAATGGGACCACTTAGGTTTACTCATGAACCTACTAACCATCCCAACTGAGTAGCAAATATCAGGTCTGGTATTGCACAGATACCTCAGAGAACCAACCAACTGTTTGAAGGTTGTAGCATCCACATCCTTTCCTTCAGAGTCTGAATCCAGTTTCTGATTTGTATCAGAAGGTGTGACAGCCATCTTACAATTCTTTAGATCAAATCTCTTCAGAAGTTCTAATTCATACTTGAGCTGATGCAAAATGATACCTTTCTCAGAATATCTGAACTCCATCCCTAGAAAGTATGTCATTTTGCCTAGATCAGTCATTTCAAATTCATTCATTAGAACCTTCTTGAACTTGGCTATCTCCTGTTCAGAACTTCCAGTCAATAGTATATCATCAACATATAAACATACCAGAGTCATATTGCCTTCAGAAGTATGCTGAACATAGACACCGTACTCCATCTCACATTTCTGAAAGCCTTGTTTCTTGAAAAATGAATCAATCTTCTGATTCCAAGCTCTGGGCGCTTGTTTCAGTCCATATAGAGCTTTGTATAATCTGTACACCATCCCTTCCTGATTCTTTTTCACAAATCCAGGAGGTTGTGACACGTAAACTTCTTCTTCTAATGGACCATTCAGAAATGCAGATTTTACATCTAAATGCATCAGAGGCCAATTCCTGTTAGCAGCTATTGCAATCACCATTCTGATTGTTTCATGTCTTGCTACAGGTGCAAACACTTCAGAATAATCCAGCCCAGGTTTCTGTAGAAATCCTCTGGCTACCAACCTTGCTTTATGTTTGCCAATTGAACCATCTGGCTTTAACTTCTGCTTGAAAACCCATCTGACGCTGATGGCTTTCTTGTCTTTTGGAAGTTCTGTCAGCTTCCATGTCTTGTTTCTCTCTATAGCATCAAGTTCTTCTTTCATGGCCTTCAGCCAGAGCTTCTGCTTAAGAGCCTCCTCTGTACTTATAGGTTCAGAGTCTACTAACATGGCACACTGAATAACTTCTCCTTCAGAGTCTACTTCAGTGTCTTGCAGCATGTCAAATTCTGCAAATCTTCTGGGAACGCTTCTGATTCTTTGTGGTCTCTGAACTTGTTCAGAGTCTTGAGCTTCAGAGTTTCTAGCTTCAGATGATTGACCTCCAGAGCTTTGACCATCTTCAGAGTCTGGCATATTTCCAGAGTCTGAATTGCCACCAAGATCTGGATTGCCATCAGAGTCTGAATCATCAGAGTCTGGGTCATCAGAGTCTGGGTCATCAGAGTCACCTTCATCTTCTGAGTCTTCTTCAGAGTTTGAATCAGTATCAGAGTCAGAGTCAATATCAGGGTTTACTTCAACTTCAGAAATTCTTAACTCTGGCCTTTCTTCAGAGGTTCTAACATCAGAATCAGATTGAGACTTATCCCAATTCCAAACTTCTGATTCCTTCACAATCACATCTCTGCTGAATTCAATTTTATTGGTTTCTGGACAATAGAGCTTGTATGCACCTGTACTGTGGTACCCTATCAGAATCATCACTTTGCTTCTATCATCCAGCTTCTGTCTTCTGGCTTCTGGAACATGTTTATAGCAAACAGAACCAAACACCTTCAGATGACTAACACTTTGCTTGTCTCCAGTCCACTTCTGCATAGGAACTATTTCCTTCAACTTCTTCGTAGGACATCTGTTGAGTACATACGTTGCAGTGGCAACAGCTTCTCCCCAGAGCTTCTGAGGAAGCTTCTTCTCCTTTAGCATGCTTCTCACCATATCAAGCAAAGTACGGTTTCTTCTTTCAGCAAGACCATTGTGTTGAGGGGTATAAGGAGCAGTAACCTCATGCTCAATTCCATTCTCCTCACAGAACTTCTGGAACTCTTTGGAGTTATACTCACCTCCACCATCAGTTCTAAGAATCTTCAACTTCTGACCACTCTGATTCTCAGCCTTCATTCTGAACTTCTTGAATTCATCAAACACCTCGTGTTTGAACTTAATAAGGGATACCCATGTCATTCTTGTGAATTCATCAACAAACAACACAAAGTATTTATTCCCTCCAATTGATGCTACTGGAAATGGACCACACACATCAGAGTGTACAACTCCCAAGGCATGTTTTGCTCTTGGAGCAACTTCTGATGCAAATGGCAATCTTGGTTGTTTTCCTTCCATGCAAACTTTGCATGACTTTTCAGGCTTCTTAATTGCAGGAATTCCATGTACCAATTTCTTTGAATTCAGATGTTGTAAGCTTCTGAAATTCAAATGACCAAATCTTCTGTGCCACAGCTCACTCTCCTTCTCAGTACTTGTTGCACTAAGACACTCTGAGTCTGCAGTTCTGACATTCACCTTGAATGTTCTATTCCTTCCCTGTTCTGACTCCATAATCAACTTCTGATTACAGTCATACAGCTTCAGAAGATTGTCCTTCATGGTAACTGAGAAACCTTTCTCAATTAATTGCCCCACACTCATCAGATTGCTTCTGATGCCAGGTACATACCACACATTCTGAATCAATGCTATTTTCCCATTGTTCAGAGTCACTCTGACATTTCCCATACCTTCTGCATTAAGATATTTGTCATCAGCACATCTGATCTTTGTTCTCTTTTCAGAGTCAAAGTCAACCAGCCATTTCTTGTTTCCAGTAAGATGATTTGAACAGCCAGTGTCCATATACCACCAGTCTGTCAGATCATCAGATTCAGAGGCCATCAATAGCACAGATTCGTCATCAGAACTTCTGGCTATATTTGCTTCTTCTGATTTCTTCTCCTTGTTTGACCAACAATCTCTAGCAAAGTGACCAAACTTCTTACAACAGTAACATTGGATCTTCTTCTTGTCATACTTCTCTTTTCCCTTCTGAGCATTCTTTTGTCTATCAGAGGTTGAGCTTTCTGACTTCTGACCACCATCAGATCTTCTCCTGGCTTCTGACTGCTTCTGATACCTCCTATCAGAAGTTGCTTTCAGAGCCTGCTGTTCTACTTCCTTTTCAGAGTTTCTCTCAGTCAGACGCAACTCTTGCGCTTCTAGACTGCTCTGCAGCTCTTCAATTCTCATTGTGCTCAGATCTTTGGAATGTTCTATTGCTACCACAATGTAATCAAATTGAGGAGTAAGGGATCTCAATACTTTCTCCATGATTGTTTCTTCAGAAAGAGTTTCTCCACATGCCTTCATCTCATTAGTGATCAGAATCACTCTGGAGATGTATTCAGAAACTTTCTCATTATTCTTCATGTTGAGATTCTCATATTGCTTTCTCAAGGACTGAAGCTTCACCTTCTTCACTGATGCGTCACCACCATAACATCTCACCAGAGTGTCCCATGCAGCCTTTGCTGTTGTAGAGTCTGCAATCTTCTCAAACACGTTTACATCCACACATTGATGAATGAAGAACAATGCTTTCTGATCCTTCTTCCTTACTTCCTTCTGCGCGTTTTTCTGTTCATCAGTTGCATCTGCTGCTACTGGAACATAACCATCAGTGACAAGATCCAGAACATCTTGAGCACCAAACAGTACACGCATTTGGATCATCCAACGATTCCAGTTTTTACCATCAAATACTGGAAGTTTGGTGTTCATGTTGCCGTTTCCGTTCATCTTCTACTTTGCACAATACACTCAGAGTTTTCTCACACAGTGTTTCCCAACCCACAGAATTAAAAAATTCTGATCAGATTTTGTTCAAGATTCAACAAGAATCTGAGAAACAAAATCAAACACACAAGACCTCACGTTCACTCGTGTTTCCCGTGTTTCCCAATGAATCTGAACCGGAGCTCTAGATACCAATTGTTGGTGCAAAGATAGAATAAATGATGAAATAGGAAATATTACTAATAAGAGAATGACGGCTACAAAACATGATGATTTGTTACAATGATTGTCACCCTATTTATAAGCTAAAACTAGGGTTACTAGAATAAGATAAATACTAAAATACCCTCTAACAAACTTAGGGGCTAAGAAAATAGTACAACTAAATAAATATGAATTATTAATAATATTCTAATAAAAAATACTTTTTCCAGTTGAATCATTTACTACTAAAAATTCTACAGAATGTTCAAAATTTTGTATTGGACTAGAAGAAATATCAACACATCGTAAGTCAAAAGTCATTTGCTCTTGATGACTTATATCAGGAGTGCAGTCAAGTATAATTGAAAAATACTTTGCATTTTTAATTTTTTGAATAATTTTTGTTTTTAATTCCATTTGCCATCAAACTTATTAATTCATTTTGTATCTTATGTCCAAGGAAATGATTATGAATTTCTTTATCTTTAATTCGATGAATATATTCTTGCATTATAGGATCAAATTCAGCAATCATTTCAATAAGACTTAAGAAATTTCCATCAAGTTCTCGGTAAATATTTTCATTTGTTCCGTGAAAGGCTAAGTTGTTTTTTTTCAAGAGTTTTAACAACTACAATTATTCTAAATAAAACATTTCTCCAATATTCTCTATCTCTATATATTTGTTCTTGAGCATGTATGTCAATTGTCTTATTTTTTTTAACAATCTTGTTTCTAGATCAACCCATGAACTCATATTAACGATGTGTTCATTAGTTATCTCATGACTCCTCAACTTAAAACTCAAAATTTTCCAATCCTTAAAACTACAACTTGCTAATTTGCTTGTAGTAGAAAGAGTATTAAACAATTTACAACAAAAATAAAATATTTTATCCAAATCTCGAGAATATATTAACCATCTTCTCCATTGGATAGTTTTTAAATATAAAACGAGGAAGAAAAATGTCTTGAGGATTCATCTTTAAAAAAATCTATATCGACAACTTTAAAGGGACCTTTTTCTACTACTAAATCTCTCGAATTTCCACTAATATTTGTCCATTGATTTGGATTACGTATATTTTTAGTCGTGTCTACACTATCAAGTTCTTCTATTAATAAATTATTATTTATATTTTTATCATTATTTAAGTTGTTAACTTCATCTACATTATTAAGTTTTTCTACTAAATCTACATTTTCATTTTTGTGTACCTCTACAATGTCAGCTTCTACATTGTTAATAACTTGTTCATTCAATGAATAATCGCTTAAATTTTTAAAAAAATTTTTTGTTTTGATAAATTTATATAAATTTTCTTTTTGAAATTCAACTCAATTATTTTTTAAACTAAATTTTTGAATTGACATTGTTTAAAGTCCTAAAATAACTCCATATTAATATATTCATTAAAGTCCTAAAATAACTCCATATTAATATTCCATTAATTTAAGTTCTACAAGAAATTTCGAACTATGAAAAGTTTGTTAAGGATTCCATTATAAAGAGGAAAAGAATAAAGGAGTTTGAAATTGTTTTCATGAAAGAGGAATGCAATATACTATTTCCCTATCAAAATTCAAGATCAATGTAGCTTCATTATTCCATGCTTTGTTGGTGGTATTTATTATGGAAAGAAACTTGGTGACTTGGGATCTAGTACCATCTTGATTTCTTAGTCAGTTTTCAAACAATTGGGAATATGTAAAGCTATACCCACAAATGTTACCTGGAACCTTATGGATAATCCCATTTGTTGTTGAATCAAATATGATTAGAAGAATAATAACATATATTTGTAGCGTTTTGATGATAACAGTATTATTAAGAACAATTTATATTGTAATGTGTCCATTTTCATACGTAGAACAATTTGCAATCATCTAAAAAGTAGAGTCATGATTGTAGGTAGAAGAAATGGCCATCATATGTGTCAAATTCAACAAGCCTGACCATTTATATCCAAGCTAACACGATCATCTACACCTATATCTATTCCTATACTCAACACAAGTGAAGCATGTTCCTATATAATAAAATAGTAATGAGAGACACACCACATATTCACCCAAAATCTTAAGGTAATAGGTGTATGGATTCTCTCACTTATAAATGCTCAAGTCACCACATTTCTATCCAATGTGGGACTATTATCCACACTACTCACACTTGTTAATACTTAACATAAAAGGCTAAAGATCTGAACAATGAATGAATGTGTATAAGAAAATGAAATAGAAAAAAAATAAAAATAAGCAAAATTAACCAAGTTAACTTGTTGAAATAGTTCAACAATCCATGGAGGGATGCCAAAAATTCGTACCCATATGGATTCTTATAATTCCCGATGGAAAAATTGATTTTACTTGTTTAGAAAAAAATACAAATAATAATAGGGTGTTATTTAAAACATATTAGCACAATAGAGAACAACACGTATATCCATAAAAGGGAAAAATATTCCAATTGCTTGTATACTTATTGGCTTCATGATACTTAGGGAAAAATATTGATATCTTTAAAATTATCATTTTCTTCCAATGTTGTGTCTAAATCACACTCCACTCCTTGTCATTTTAACTTCCACCATGTAAATACCGTAGAGTTTGCCTGGTTAGAGTTATTTTGAATGCTTTTCCATAATGCTTTAAATTTTGATTAAACCATTACATAAACACAAACTAATAGTAGAAAAAACCATTTAAAATAATGTAAGACTTACTAAAAAAAATATGCAATGACTGAATGCAACTAATGGATTAAAAAAAGCCTGATCGTATTACTTTGGCAGCACATCTGTTTCCACTAAAGAGGTCATGGAAATTCCATAATAATTTACATTTATCTTTTTTGGCACACACTTTCTGATTATGGAGAGGAATGACTCATCCCTGACATAAGAGTTGCAGTTGTGCAAGAAATTATTTTTTTTGTTGATAACTAAAATTTGGAGGTATAGATCCACCGACTTTATAGTTGGCAAAGTCATTTAACCATGATTCACAACAGTGTTTCTCACCCTTTATTATCTCTTATATATCTCTAAATCAATTTCCTGCAAAAGTATAATCCTCTTAAAAAATATTGACTTGGATTTTTGTTCAAAAAACAAACATCATTTGTTAGTTAATGGGTGATCCAAATTGATCTATGTCTTATATAAATTTAAGTGCTCTAATGTTATATTTCACACAAATTCAAAATATCTCAAATGTTAGAAATAAACATCTATTGGTATGTCGCAAATGTCTCCTTCTCCGACTCTACACCTGGGCGAATGTTCAAGCTCACTAACTTCACCACCCTGAAAGATATCAAAGACAAAATCCACCATCTTCTACCTTACAAAGACAATTGAAAGATTATAAAGCTCGAGTATCATTCACCTTCGATTGATAATTAAGAGAACATCGAGTTCATCAAGTTTGAGCTCAAGACGCAGGCAAATGTTAGGCCTATGTTGGATACGTATTTCCCTTTCAAAGAGAAAGTTCCACTCGAGTTGGAAGCAATGCTACAAAGATCAGTCAAAGATATTTTGAAGATGTGCAAGCGTCCACCAAGATATTGAAATGTAATATTAAATTTTATGTTGAAATTATCATTGTAATGCTCATTTTATCTTATGATTGTGAATTTTATTTTGGAAAATTACTTTTTGTTGATTCAGTCACTAGCGTCTTTTCAGAAATATAACTACGAAATTATTTCAGAGATGCATCTCTGGAATAAATTAAACTAAAAAAGAGTGTAACTCAGAATAACTTTTGTTGAGTGTGTGTTGGGGTACGTCCGAAGATGCATCTCCGAAAACAGGGAGAATTTGTGGAAATTCGCATGGTGCATTAAGAACATCTAGGGTACTATAAAAAATTCTCTTCTTCAAATCCATATATAAAAAAATGGCGCACTGCATAACCAATACATTTCTACAAGGAAAACCATTCCTTCCACATCCCACAAAAAACATATCAATCAATTCCCTTCTTTCAATTCTTCATATTATTGTTTCCATCTTTAACTAACTAATTAGCTCGTTTTTGTTTGTGATTGTGTTTATAGTTTTAGCAGCAACAAGGAAAAAATGGGTAATTTCGGAGTATGGTGTAAGAAAAAAGACACACACCCACAATTCTATGAAGATGCTAAGGTTTATTGGAACAACGAGCTTATTTTGATAACAGGTGTTACTCAGAAAGAATATGTTGCTATGTTTGGACAGGTAACCACCAATTTTACCAGGGTAATCGTTTATCCAACATGGTGAGTGATGATTAGGTGGAGAGATTCCGTAAGAAGTTCGGTGAATTATCGAAGGTTATAAAGATTCTTGTACTTAGAGGTGAGATTGTTATTCCTTCAAGATGTAAAGGGATTAAAAGTGGTGGGTGGAAGAAGAAGTAGGTTTAATTGTCAAATGAAAGTGAGTATTTATTGTTTTTTAATTGTAGTTGCAATTGCTTTTATGATGTTTTGTTAAATTGCCTCTATGAATATTTCCCTTTTTGTATTTTGAATATTTTGAAATAATTATTCATGTCATGTTGTTTGTTAGTAGTGAGTGTTGATATAAATTCTGTAAATCTTTGAATTGCCGGTGAGTGTGATAGAATGATAATGCCCTTATGATCTTGGAAAAAAGTTATAGTTTGAAGTTTCAACAAAATGTTGATATTACTGTGATTTTGTCAAACTCGCTTGAAAAAACATGGAGTTGGATTCCTTATTGTCATGAATTTACATAATCAAGAATCTCGATTATTGGATTGGATGAAGTTATATTTTGAAGAAGATTTGGTTAAGTTATGATTGTTTTTCATCTAATGATTTAGTTCTCTTAACTGCGCAAATCTATGATTCTTCCAAGTGGAAGAAATCCTAATTTTATAGGTAAATATTATAAATCTAGTAGTCATGTTAGTTTACAATGAGCAGATTATACATGTCAAAGGTGACAATAATTGTGGTTTTCGAGTTGTTTTAGGTTTGCTCGATAAGGGAGAGGACGACTACCAATGTACCCATCGTCATATTATACAAGAGATTAAGGCGCATAGGGAATCATACACAAAAGTATATGGAAACAAAACTAATTACGATGCAATTCTCAATGCTCTAGTTCCTTTTCGTACAAGTCCGACTCCGTTTGAAAAATGGATGCGGTTCCCGAAAATAGGACACCTTATAGCAAGTTCTTATGATATAGTGTGTATTGCTTTAACACAATATGATTTCTTGGAAACATTCTTTCCACTTAAGAGTAAGTCACCTCAAAATTCATCCGAACACATCATTTGTATTGGTTGGCTATAAAAAAAAACTACATTTATTCAGGTTTATCATTTTTGGACAATTTTCCTGTTTCGAAATTCTGTTATGCATAATACCTTTGTTATGTTCTGCATGATTCTTAGGTGGTTCCGAAGATGCATATTCTGACACACCTTCTAATTATTAAAAAACAACACAGGGCATTATATAGAGATGTATTTCCAGACACACCTTCTACTTATTAAGAAAAATAACACATGAGATCACCCAGAGATGCATCTCCGGATAAACCCTTATTTTTTAAATAATATGGCGTATCTAGAGATGCATCTCTGAATTGTCTTGATTACATGATAGAGTTTGTAAGGTCCTTATTGATCTATAATTTCTTTAGGTTTAATATCTTTTTTGATCCCGTATTTTAACCTCAGGGGTTCATTTTGGTCTCTTAACTTTAAAAAGATTCATATTGGTCCCTTAACTCATCAAAATGTATCATATTGGTCCTTTTCGTCTAATTAGCGACGCATTTTTGAGTTTTTCCGTTGCTAACTTGACGAAAAGGACTAATATGATACGTTTTGAATAGTTAAAGAACCAATATGAACCTTTTTTAAGTTAAGGGACTAAAAAGAACCTTGATGTTAACATACAAGACTAAAAAGGATATTAAGCCATTTCTATAAATATGGTCTCTCATTCCATTTTCTTTACAAAAATTACAATGGATCTTTATCTCCATATTGCATTTGTGTATTTCAATAGCACAAATCCCCCACTTCAATTTAGGGTCTCTGAGAACATATTTCTCTTTAATCTGAAACCCAAATTGAATACTCTCATGCGATATCTAGAAAATCAGAGAGTTGTCGAGCTCAAGTACAGTTCACCCTTGATTGACAACGAATGAAAGATATGTTTCAACATGTTTGAGCTGAAGATGGATGATGATTTGAAGGTTATGTGGAATAGATTTTACCATTACTCGGCAAAGGATCTTATTGAAGTGGATGCGACGATTCAAACATCAGTCAAAGATATTATAAGGATGTTGCAACGTATTGAACCACCTGTTTTTAATGACATGTAATGTTAAACTTGTGTAATGTTTATTTATGTAATGTTTATTTTGATGTTTATTTATGTTGGATTTCCATTCTGTCATTGTTTATGCCTGTTCCTATTTTGAACTAATAGAGCATACTCTGGAGATGCATCTCCGAAAAACTCACAAACTAATAAACTAAGGGGGGTTACAGAGATGTATCTCCAAAATAACCTTGTGTGCATAAGGAGATGCATATCTTGATCAAATTTTAACATAATAAGAGTTTCTCACCATTTTCGTCTCATCTGTGTGTGAAAAAGTGTGTCCGAAGATGCATCTCCAGACGTTGGAGACATTTGAGTCTTTTCATGGTAGTAAGAGAAATTCTCTTAAAATTTAGTTTCTTTTTGGATTGCTATCAATATTAATGGGAGTGTCTTAGAAATTTTCTACATTTTCTTTATTATTTTAAAAACGGCCTTTGTTAAAACAAGATTTGTTCATGACATATATCCTTTGGATTTTGATGATAACAAAGTATTGAAAGAATAATGGTGTTATCTAATGTGTGTTATAAGTGTGAATGTTCTAAAGCTTAAAAAAGAATATATCCAGAATCTGATATAAAGACGCACTTGAGAGAAGATACGTTATTGACTTCTGATGACTTAGAAACTGAAGAATGTTCTTTAAGTGAGGTATGATAATATAGGTTTGCATAGACTCTGAAGCTGAAGGCATCAACATCAGAAGAGCAATATATTGTCTCTAAACCTATTGAATGCATCAGTTTCTAGTGATCATTCAGAACCAATGATAAATCTAAGTTATTCGTACTGCAGAAAGCAATCTACAATGTCAACTCAGCTTGTCACAAGAAAGACACAATAGCTAAACAAGTTACACAATGGATCAAGATCTTTTGGTGTATCTATCTTCAACGTCTCTTGTACTATGGAGTAAAAAATACACTTGTACAAGTTATCTCTTCCAATGATTATTCCTCTGAAACTGCTATATAAGTAGCTGAAGATTCAAGATAAATTTTTCAACAAGGAACAAGAAAAATAAAAAAGAAGAGTCAAGAAGTTCATAATGGAAGAATAACAAGATAAACAATAGCAACACAATCGAGTATGCAGAAATTTTGTTATATGTTGTAAATTGTGCAAAGCCTTAAGATTTCTTAAACATTGAATATCTTAGAAATCTTAAGTGTTGTGATCTTTGTTATGGTTATTACCTTGTACCTCTGATTATATTCAAGTACACCTTTCTCTCTATTCTCCTAAACAAGTTATTTAGTAGTTTAGATAAAATCTTTTGTTATGTACTTTTACAAACTTCTTGACTCAATAGACTATTTAAGTATGAGTGAATACAAAATTTATGTTAAATATCTAGAAAAATTCAGTTTGTTAACAACAAAAAATTAACTACTAAATACTTGTTGAAGGTACCCGAATTCTCTACCACTCTAATCAAATATATGGTTATGAAGTTGTTGTCTAGTTATGTGGAAACAAATTTCATCAACCCCACTCATTTATTCATTCTAAAACAATCTAGAATAAAGTTAAATTGTGGAAAAGGGAAACAAATAAATACAATACAAATGACCATTTTTATTTTCCTCACTTACCTATCCTTCACATGTAAACTCATGCATAAACTCTTGAAGTTGTATTTGAATATAAGTGGACAATACACATAAGCAAACATAACCAAAAAGAGAGGGCTGGATATCATGAAAACAAACATATATTATTGTTGTTTGTTTGGTGCTTATGTGTTTCAAGGTTTCTTGACTAGAGAAATGATCCAATTTATAAATGTGGCCCTAGTCTTGGACAAATGATCCTCCACAAGAATAGCATACCTGCCAAACAACTCATCCATTATATGATTCCCAAAATGAAATTCTATTATGGACTCAACTGCAGCCCTCAAGGCTCTAGAAAAACGTTCCCCTCTTGTCGATGTTAGCGATAAATCATGATCACTTTGCAAATTCGTACCATCATCCCAATCAACTTCATAAGCTTCATAAGAGTCCACCATAAATGACCCTTCCTTTTCAATCTCAATTTTCAATTCTTCATAACAACATGCATAGTAAGGAGCGTTGAAAGAATCAACTTTTCCTTCTTCAACTAGACCCTACGTACCAAAAATAAATCAATATGTTCTTTAAAAGTATAAATTCAAATAAGAATCTTTTATATGTTTTTAGTAACGAATAGAAAGAAAAATAGAGTCGTCATAAGTAGAAAATACATTATACATGTACCTCTGAAACCATGGTCATAAGGGCCTGTGCTAAGAGTTCCCATTGACAGTAACAATTGGATGATGTATAGTCTATGGATTGCCTACCGAAGAAAGAAAGGACTATGCGTCCACCATATACCATTTCTTGAGAACGTGATTCAAGGAAACATGAAAAGTCATTTTGAAATTGTTGTGAATAAGCTTCTAACACACAGTTGGGACTGTTCTTTGATATGCATAGGTTTCCCTTATTCAACCATCTCCCACTTTTGTCCATCAAACCACTAGGAGCCTGTAGATAAGATAATTATTAGTTTGTCACGCCTAAAATAGATGTTAATTTCACACAAAAAAAATATGATTTTCATATAGATTTTTTCTAGGAACTTTTTTGAAAAGGCTACTAATATTAAGAAAGATATTGATGTAGATAAACACATTTTTAAATAGGCATAATAAAGGGGCGGGACGGAAGCAGATTTAATTATATCCACACCAGCATCCGCGTACATGAAGTACACCCGTCTCCACCTTCAAATTCAATCAGTCGTAAAAATTTACCGCCCAAATCCGTCATCAGTAGAGAATGGATTTTTTTGCACTCACTCCCACCCCATTCGTAAAAATTAATTTCTTTTTAATTATAATAAAAATTAATAATTTAATTAACACATCTTCATTCTATAACTCAAGTTAATTCTTAAAACTGTTCATCGTGCTAAACACTATTGAATTTGGTGAGTGGATATAAATGATATGTGAAATTCGATAGTAGAAGATCCAATAGATTTTGGATGGACTTTGGTACTATTTTAAAATTTTATATGCTGTGACAAACGATGCACCAGAAATGAAGTAATCCTGTGAAAAAGAGATGTTTTATTCAACAAACACAAAAAATCTTTCTAGTTTTACAAAAGAAAAAAAAGAGAGAAGAAAAACAGGAATGGATTAAAACGGTATTTTTATTTATTTTTCTAGTAAAGACAAAATATTACAAGTGAATAATAACCACCAACGCTTAATCTTTTCTCAACAACTTGAGAAAGTAGTCTCGTAAAGTTTAAAAAACATACCCGAGAAAGCCAATGAATGCTGGTAGAAGAGTGAACGAAGTGAATTGACTTAGTTGGGAAAAGTCTACCATAGAAAGTTCCCGGTACAGCGGAAACAAAACAGTTAGAACCAAAGTATCTATTATTTTCTTTTTTCTGCTTTATTCTTTTGTGAAAAGATGGCAAAGAAGCAAAGACATTGTTGAAGTCATTGGTGAAAAGGTCATTCATATACAACATTAGTTCTTTTGGTGCTGGTTGATGCAACATATTTGAAGCTGCATTTATAGCTTCAACTATTTCCGACATCACCCTTAAAGCATTAGGTCCTGATGAACAGCCTAAATCAACAATTCCCATTTTCATTATTGGCCTTCTTTTTGAGCTTAGAATTTCCATAATAGCTTTCTCTGATGCTTCTTTTGTCAATGATATTATCTTCCTCTACAAATTTTATTTACACTAATTAAGCAAGTCTTCTTAATAATTATAAACATTATTTTTACATATAAGTGTGACCAATCAATATTACCTGGATGAAGGAGTTCATGGCATAGCTAGTTTCACCCGCTCCTTGGTTCATGTGAAGTGTTTCAACAGTTTCCATTTCTTTCTTATTGAGAAGGTGATGAATTTTCCTTCAATTATTGAAACTATATCTTAAATAAATGAGTATGCAGGTACATGAGTAGGTATGAGGAAGATATGAGTGTAAAAATAGACCAATAATTAGAACCACATATAGAATGATGAGATTGGTCCCTAGCTCATTCATGCATGAAATTGGTCCCTAGATAGCTACGTATAACAAGAGTATTAGTTAAATAGTAGTATTAAAATATATTTTGTAATTTGAGAAAACAATTTGCCACAAACTTTACTATCATGTACTTTTTCTTTTTATTTATCATCTTGACACTTAAATTTTCTAACGGGCTAATTGGGCCAAATGAAATGAAATAGAAAAAGCCCATTTTGAATTGTGCACAACAACAACATATATCCACACAATCTCCATTTCTCATCCTTTTCATCAAATCCATATCTTAAAAAATGGCGCAGTGCGTAACCAATACCTTTCTACAAGGAAAACCATTCCTTCCACTTCCCACAAAAAACGTATCAATCAATTCCCTTCTTCCAATTCTTCATATTATTATTGTTTCCATCTTCAACTAACTAATTAGCTCGTTTTTGTTTGTGTATGTGTTTGTGTTTATAGTTTCAGCAGCAACAAGGAAAAAAAGTGGGTAATTTCGGAGTATGGTGTAAGAAAAAAGACATACACCCAGAATTCTACGAAGATGCTAAGGTTTATTGTAACAACGAGCTTGTTATGACAACCGGTGGAACTCAGAAAAAGTATGTTGTTGATGTTTGGTCAGGTAACCACCAGTTTTACCTCGGTAACCGTTCATCCAACATGGTGGATGATGATCAGGTGGAGAAGTTCCGTAAGAAGTTCGGTGATTTATCGGACATTATGGAGATTCCTGTACTCAAAGGTGAGATTGTTGTTCCTTCAAGGCGTAAAGGGATTAAAAGTGGTGGAGGGAAGAAGAAGTAGGTTTAGTTGTCAAGTGAAAGTGAGTATTTATTGTTTTGTAATTGTAATTGTAATTGCTTGTATGGTGTTTGTTAAATTGCCTCTATGAATATTTCCTTTTTTGTATTTTAAATGTTTTGAAATAATTATTCATGTCATGTTGTTTGTTAGTAATGATTGTTGATAGAAACTCTGTAAATCTTTGAATTGTCGTGACAATGTGCCACTTTGATCATGGAAAAAGTTATAGTTTGAAGTTTCAACAAAATGATGATATTCATGTGATTTTGTCAAACTCACTTGAATAAACATGGAGTTGGATTCCCTACTGTCACGGATTTACAAAATCTTGAATCTTGACTATTGGATTGGATGAAGTTATATTTTGAAGAAGATTTGGTTATGTTATGGCTGTTTTTCATCTCATGGTTTAGTTCTCTTGACTGCGTGAATGCGTGATTCTTCCAAGTGGAAGGAATCCTAATTTTATAGCTGAGTATTATAAAGCTGGTAGTTATGTTAGTTTCCAATAATTGAAGCCTAGAGATTCTGCATAAAACTCATTCAATGTTCCTTAGGTTACTAATAGAACTGTCTACTTGGAACGTGTGGTGTTCGGTTCTAAAATATTAGAAACTTTGTTGAACTTTGGTACCGTTTACTACTGCAAAGAGAAAGAAATACTAACTAATACTAGAGGGAAAGTATAGTCAAAAGCTTAGCTATGTTTTAGTCTTGTTAATTAAGAATTACATGGCAATCTAGTTGTTCTTGGAGCTAAACTAGGGAGAGGTTTGAAAAGGTAGTTATAGCCATTGTGTTGAATCGTAAGATTGCGATCTTCTATGATTGTCCTTTGTGTGTGGATGACTATAAATTTTAATCCGGTTGGTCCTGGCGTATCTTCTACTAATAAAATCACCATATTCTTCTTTAGTCGAGACTAGCCTTCTGTTGGGCTTGCTGGTGCAGGTGTTGAAGATCGGACCTTGTCTCTTTCTATAAATAACTAGAGGGTCGGGATCGAGATCAAAGTTCTTTAGAGGGAGATTTGGTCAAACAGGCCTAGATGTCAGGCGGTGCTTCTTTCGGATTGTCTACACACCTACTCAAGCTTTCGACTATTCTTCCTTCCTAGATTCCTCACACTTCTCAAGAGGTTCTTGTTTCAATCTCCGAGGAAGATCTAATATATCTCCCGAATTTTCCTGAGGCAGAGAATATGGAACTCTTCTCTAAGGCTGCTTTTTTATACTTATCAGATGGCCTCTCTATTTTCTCTGGCTGGGGTGATGTTCTAGCAATGGGCAACTCTTCAAGGAAAGGGATGCCTGGAAGGAAAATGCGAGGTTGCCGAGTCCGGGATATCTCAGCTCCAAAAGAAATTATTGGCTCTCCAGGAAGAGGTAGATAAGTTGAAGTCACTTTAGGAGGATGCAAACGTGCATGGGTCCCCCCTCTTCTCTTGCGGCAAATATTTTAACTTCAATCATCTCTAGAGCTGGAGAAAAAGTCTCGCGATAAGGCTACCACTACTCTTGTGGAGATGACTTTTTGCACAAACAAGGTCGTGAAGGCTCTTCAGTAGGAGAATGAGTCTCAAGAAAATGAGTGGGAGACTTACGAGACACAATTGGCTGACTTGAGAAATGAGGTTAATGAAAATCTTTACCAATCCCTCAAAAGGTTGTATGGCGCCTTTGATGAAGCGGTCGATAAATTGGAGGCATTACGTCCCGGTGTTCAAGTTTTCCGCTCGTAGCTTAACCTGCATAAAGTAGTAAGAGAAAAAGTTTTGGTTAAGAACCATGGTGCTCAGCCTCAAAGGCAGTGATGAATGATTTTTTTTCCTTCTCTCTTTTTCTTTTTATTTGTATTGAGTGTTTTTCCTAATTTTTATATGTAACTTATATGAACAACATTGTCAACTTATTCAACTTCTTTATCTGATATTTTATTTATGTCTGTCGTGGTTTGTTTAATATTCTTCGTTGTCCCCCTGCTATATTAGCTGGTTTTTTTCTCTACTCTGTTTATTAGCTTCGAGCAAGCTTGTGACTTTCCCCTTGTTATGATCGGATTTAATCATCTCCAGAATAGGAGCTTTCCTTATTTGTAGTATTTGTCTGGGTCTTTTCAGACTAGAATCGGCGAGATCTTTGAAGCTCGTTGCCATTTATCATGTTGATGAGAATTGACGTAACCGTCAAGATTTTATAATACACGTCCCAATCAAAGGGAGTTGAAATAACTACTAATCTTTGTCGTTACTCGTCCCAATCGAAGGGAGTTGGGGTAATTTATGAGCTTGAAAGGAGTTGGTGTGAGTCTTCAACGTCACTAGGAACCACCCCAAGCCAAAGATCACATTCTCGTCCTGCATTTCACAAAATAAGAAAAACTAACAGTTATAAGTTTCATGCTCTTCCATCCATAATTTGAAGAAACTATATTAATGATATTAAAAACTTACAACTATAGATTTCATACTCTTTCCTCCATAACCTCCATCAGCTCTTCTTGTAATAACTCTAACATTATTTTCAAGAATACCAAGACACTATAGTAAAATGTATACACTCTAGGAACTCTAAATCTAAACTAATGCAAAATATGGACATAAATTGTCGGTCATTTCACTAAAGATACACCATAACATTTTAATTTGATAGCTTCTTTAAATATTAAAAGTGTCAACGGAATTTTGCAGAATTAGTCTGGTTCTTGCATGATAAATTTTCTTATTTTTGAATTTGCTACAAATTAGCTATGACTTTAGTTGCAGATTAGTTACAAATTTTTATAGGTTCAAGTATAATATTGGCCTTAGCCACGTGATATGCCACATCGCATCTTTGTTTCATTGGCACTGGCACGTGCAAGCCCAATCATCAAAAAATTTCATGAGGCAATGCTACATCAGCTTCTATTAACGATATTAGCAGAAAGAACGAAAAGTGTGAATAGAAAGTATTAGAAAGATTATTCTTTAAAGAAAATTGTTAAAATGACTAAAAGTGAAAATAAGCATATATATTCAAAAATAAAAACGAAAGACTAAAAATTTATTTAACCCATAAGTTTATACCGAACAAATAATTTATTTTAATAACTTAATTATATTATATTATATAAAAAATAAAAATAATAAAGACATATGTTACATAACAAATAATAAAATAAACCCCTGGTCTTTGTATATAAAAAAGGTGAGATATTATTATATTATTGGATGTCGGTAACATATCAACCAATAGCTTATATTTTGTACAAGAGAAAAGTTATTGAGTCATCACAATGTGAGTTGGATCCTCCATTAATTTAGACAAAGACAATTACAGTTTCTATAAAATCAACACATAATAAAACCATAACGTGCACCCTAATCAAACAACACCCGATCACGACTACAACAACACTAGGTATCATTCATTCACAGCACCAACAACCACTTTGTTCTTGTGGTTCAAAGTTGAAACGCAAGGTATCATTCTTACTTTGGTTTTTTGGGTTTGTGGTTAAACTGTTTGATGAAAAGCCTAACTGAGTTTTTCATTTGAATAAACAGATGGAGTTGACTTTAACCGAACAAGATGCGGCTCATTGGGTTTACAGAGGTGAAGGTGCTGCTAATATTGTTGTCTCATACACTGGTTCTTCTCCTTCTTATGTAAGTTTTTTTTTTCATCTTTTGTTTATTCTTGTAACTGAATTTTGCTTTATTTAATGTTTATATTAAGGCTAACTTGTATTTGTTTAGTGATTATTTGAATTTTTCTTATGAAATTAATTAAACCTTGTGTCTGTGTTTCATAATTGGATTTGAAAATTCATTTATGATATTTTCAGCTTATTTCAATAGAATTTGCATAATAGCTTATTGGATAAGTGTTTTTCTAGAATAGCTTATTGAATGGGCACTTGGGGCTTCTTCGGATTGACTTAGTGCATGTTTGGATTGGTTGCAAGATTGGCAAAATCATGATCAACCATAGTGATTTTGGTAAAAACTACACAGTGCCACTCAGATTTTGTTGAAGTCGCCACTAATCCAAACATTCACCTAGTTGTGTTTATCTTATGGTATAAGCAGTTTCTGGGTTTAGCTACTCGGATTTTGACATGTTCATAAGTTTTTTTCAGCTTATTTTCTCAAGCTCTTCGGGGTGGCTTATGAAAAAAGCATATAGCTTATACGAAAACAATTTGTCTTTTTTTTTTAATCCAAATAATTAAATTGTTTTTCTAAATGTATCTTTACTTAGATTGGGAAAGTGATGCGCATTCGCAAGTCTCCAAGGAAGGCATCAGCGTTGCCGGGAGTGAGGAATACCATAGCTCTGTCTCCACATGAACGCCTCATCTGGAAAGAAGTACATGAACTTATTTCCTCTTCAGATAAGGAAATTGCTGGCCAACTATATGTCGATCATGTCATGAAGCCTTTGCTTGGATCCAAATATGTTGATGCTGGGGTATGTAGTCACTGTTGCATTGTTCCTGCCACATCTTTTTCCTGTGGTAGATTGATGTCAGCACCCATACAAAAGTTGTTGTTTTTATTGCATATTCCAACCCATTATCCTAAAATGGCTGTTTTTATCATCAATAGCTTTTTTATTGATAAAAATGGCTTTTTGTGAATTGCCATATTTTCACGAATAAAAAGCAGTTAAGATGTTGCACAAGAAAGTTTTGTGATTATGATCTCTGACCTACATCTATTTTGGTACTTTCTAGACTCACATTCTGGTGACCAAGGAATTCCTAGAGACCGTTGAGAAGAATATTGATAGTCAGCGTCCTGCTTGGCGAATTGATGTTTCCCAGGTGGATAAGCAATGTGATTTTGCTCTTCTCATGTCGGATCATTCGATCTTCCCTCACGGTATTGAGACATCTATTATTGCACTTGCTTCTACTGGTTACCATTTCCCCAATTTTCATTTGAATTAAAGATCTAAATATTAGCACTGCATTGTGTAGCACTAGCATACTAGTAAGCTTGCTGTTTTATTTCAGGTAGTCAAGGATCTAGCCACAGTATATCAGTTGAAATAAAGGTATAGTCTCTTCCATTATGTTATTGTCCTTTGGTTTGTTTTTCTCCGATCTTTATTGTCCTTTGGCTTGAATGTAACATTTTAACTTTTCTGTTTCTCACAAAGTAGCCTAAATGCGGATTTCTTCCACTTTCAACATTCATATCTGAAGGAACTGCTATCAAAAAGAAGATAACTCGATTCGAAATGCATCAAGCTCTAAAATTGCAACGTGGAGAGGTACATCTACATCCTACAAATTTTAACTTCGGATAGTGGTTCTATAGCTTCTAGATAGCATTTTATCATCTGTCTTTTGATTGATGTATTAAGAGACAGTATCCGTAATTTTTTCTATAACTAAATCTGTTAGAAAATTTTCAATAAGTATGCAGATTTCACAGCGGAGTGTGTACAACCCACTTGATTTGTTCTCAGAATCAAAGGAAAGAGTTCATAAAGCTATCAAAAATCTCTTTACTACCCCTCAAAACAATTTCCGCGTATTTTTGAACGGTTCTCTCATACTCGGAGGACTAGGAGGTGGTGCTGAAAGTACAGATGCATGTATGGCTAAAGTACTTGAAGATGAACTTCACTCGGTTATTCAAGCTGGCTATGGACAATGTACAGAGAACTTATTTACTCTTGTTACTGAAGCTGTGCAAAAATCAGGAGTCCTTGATCAGCTCCTGGAGGTTCAGAAGCTTGATCGTTTTGACATAGAAGGAGCTATCCATGCATATTATAACATTACTTTTCAACAGTGCAAGGTGTGTAAAGAATTGAGTAAAGAACAGGCAAAAAAATATTCCTCTTTGCATTCTGCGTCATTAGACGAAAGCTTGAGAATCGTAAAGGACTACCTGATAGCAGCTACTGCAAAAGACTGCAGTTTGATGGTATGTTTTAGACCAAGGAAAGAGAATGATTCTGGATCTTCTTACAATACTGTACATCTTGAGTCAACTAAACAAGCCTTTGACTATAAGGTAGGAATAACTTCATATCTATTATTATTGGTTTAAATTTTATGATATTATACTTTACAGCTATAATGTTTGTGAGATTAGAGGTCTTAGTTTGGCTGCAATTTGATTTGTATTAGGTGCATTTTATCGACCTCGATTTAAAGCGATTGAATAAAGTGGAAGAATACTATGAGTTAGATAAGAAGATAGTGAGCTGCTACAAAGAGATGAACAAAGTAGATGATGGAAGAAATGAAGATGCAAAGTTGCAGGGACCTGTTGAAAACCTGCAGGGATCTGAAGTTGCAAACCTGCAGGGACCTGAAGTTGCAAACTTGCAGGGGCCTAAAGTTGCAAACTTGCAGGGACCTAAAGTTGCAAACCTGCAGGGACCTGAAGTTGCATACTGAGATTTCATAGATTTCTTCCTTACAAAATGTTGTGATGACAGTCAAAAGATGAAGATGCAACTGGTATAACTATTTTGCTTTGTTACCCTCCTCTCCTCACTGGTTGTACTACCCTACTATTAAATTTCTGCATAGTGGGTTTGTAGGAATCCATCTCTTACATAATTATTGTGTTTGTACTTGTATTAACTTTCTATTTCTGTTAATTATTTGCTTTTGGAATGCATGTATGCTCTAAATTTTTTTATTTCTATTGGATTTAGTCAATAAATGACTCCTAAGTTTTAGAAACAAAGTAAAATGTTTTCCCACGTTCCTATTTTCGTAGTATTGTGTGTTTTTTTTTTTTTTTTTATATTCTGAAATGAATAAAAACTTATTTTCTCTATTCCATTTCCGTATTATCCTCTTCTACTGTAAACCTACAAATGTGTAGCAGAGTTGTCATCTCACAGAATCTATGAAAATGGAAACTGAAACAAGTTGCTCCATTTGTATTTGATGGGGACAACTGTGACCTTTGGGTGGTAAGAATGGAGTCTTATCTAGAAGTTTTGGACTTTTGGAAAGTCATAGTTGAGGATTATAAAGTTCCTCCTTTACGGATAATCCTACCATAGCTTTGTTAAAATATCACAAGGAGAAAAATAAACTGAGAAGGTAATGGCAAAACCATGTCTTTTCTGGTGTTTCAGAAACTGATTTCACCATAATCATGACATTCAAAATAGAAAAAGTCATATGGGATTATTTGAAGAACAGAAGAAGAATGCACAACGGATGACATGATTTCAGGCATGCAAGTGCTGAAGTTAAAGAGAGAATTTGAGTTGTGGAAATTAAGTTACTCGGACAAATTATTTTACATTGCAAAGAAAATTAAGCTATTTGGTACTGTTTTTGTAGGGCTGTGGAATTACATATTTCGGTGCCTTGGCATAAATACAGTAATGCAGATTGATGGTTGGAAGCACTTGGAACAATTTGAAGGCCTGGTGGTATGAGATAGGTTGCCCTGCAAAGTTAGCAGTAATTTGGTTTGCCTATGTATGGACTATATGGAAGGCTAGGAATGAGAAGATGTTCCGAAATGAAGAAATAAATCTCGAAAAAATGGTGGAAGAGAAGAAATTGTTATCTTGTAAATTGCTACACATCAAGACAAGATGGAATGAAGATAACATAGCGCAGTGGTTCTCGCATCTGAGGGTATGCTTAGGATTTACAAAGGAGTGATCCTTTGGCACTTATGTTCAGTCAAGCAACCCTATTGTGAATCTCAGGCTCAGTTGGTGTTGTTTGTTGCCAGAGGCAACAGGGCAGATTATGTGGTTGGTGCAAGGATCACTAATGGAATCAAATTATGAGGCGCAAATTCTAGAAGCTCGGTAAGTGGTGGATTCATCACAGGCTCTTGGCTAAAGAAGGGGTGTTTATTTATCTCAAGCCTGGATTAGGAGATGGTTGATGATATTGGGAGGAAGGAGAAATAGATGTCTGGCTGTTTTATGTTAGTGTTTTGGTTGATGTGTTAACAGTTTGATTATTCTTCTGTTGTCTAGCTCATGTGTTGTTGTATTCGATCAACGTGGTTTTATAGGTGCGGTTAGGAACTCGTGGATTTGAGTGTCATGTGTTGCAATCATGAAAAGCAGTAGCTTGCGGTTCAACTGCAATTGGAAGTATAATATCGATTGAGTTAAGAGCTTCACCAAATTGATTTAGGTGTGTGGTCAGTCTGTAGCAGTGATGCAATTTGTAGGGTGGTTGTTTCAGGTGATATTTCTGAAATAGCTGTCTGGAAGAATATATTCATTTTGTCAGTTTAGGGATAGAGTATCCTTAACAGTCTTTGCTATGACAGAGGAAATTAGTTTTATTATGGGTGGTAGTGGCTATTCACTGATATTAGTATGGAGTTGAATGTTAATTGTTCTTAGTTGAATTTCTGGTTGGAGAAAATAAACTGTATTAAGGAGATATGAAGCTCGTACGCCCAAATATGACCCAGCACTTATACAGTGATACTAAAAATAATTTGAAAAAGTGAATAAATTAAACGTAATCACAATTGTCAGTGTAGATGTTCGACCCAATACGAACACGTCATTTTTCAGAGGTGTTCGTGCTACATAGTTAAACTTTCAAGAAAAACTTTTTTATTTTTTATTTTATTTTTTAAAGTTGTTAGTTTATAAGTAACAACACCTTGAAATTACAAATAAATGTTGTTAGAGATTGAACCTACACCCTTCTAACTTAACTAACAATTGCCAATTAAACTACCCCACCCACCCCACCTTATTACAAACTAACTTTGTCTATTTATACATGATAATCAACTATGGTGAGTTATTTCTAACAAACTCAATGTGTAAATAACTAATTTCTAACAAACTAACTATCTAGCTTAGCTTATAACCAATTATTTGGATAACAAGTAAACAACAAAACATGAGTTAACTAAACAACCACTACACCTAATTCATATTCTCTAAGCTTTTTATTTCATTAGTTTATTCAACTCCTCAAACCTTGATTTCTTCATATGCTTGGTAAACATATCTGTAAGTTGCAATTCTGATTTGCAATATTCTAACTCAAGTTTTTCTATATTCATTTGATCTCTAAAAAAATGATATGTTCCCTCAACATATTTACACCTACTATGACTCAGAGAATGACTGACTAAATCTATTGTTGACTTGTTATCAACCAGCATCTTCATCTTATCATGTTCAATGACCTTCAGTTATTCCAACACCATTTCTATCCATAAGATTTGACATGTTGCATTGCTACATACTAAGCCTTGCAAGATGATAGTGCTACTATTCCTTACTTTTTTAAGCTCTGTGAGATTTTCTGTATCTCGGCCTACTGTTACTCACTTCTAGGTTGCCTTATGCATATTATAATATTTAAAAACATGCCCTGTCTCAGGGCCTATTATATCCATTTAGCACTGATTTGTTGTTTTCTTATTTTGTAGATAGTGATTGGGCTACTTGTCTCACAACACGCAGGTCCATCACCGACTATGTCATCTTCCTTGAAAGCATACCACCATTTTCGCTCAAGCTTAGAAGCAAAATATAGAGCTCTTGCAAGTCTTAGTCGTGAAGTCCAATGACTGCATTATTTATTCAAAGATCTCCACATTATTTTTCTAAATCCTACTTCCATGTACTACGACAACTGCTCTATTGTGTATTTAGCGCACAACCCCATCTTCCACGAATACTCCAAACACATTAAGATCGATTGTCACATCATGCAAGAAAAGTTAGAATCTTGCCTCATCAAATCGTTTTCAATTTTATCTTCGACTCAGCTTGTCGATGTTCTAACAAAGCCTCTCTCTACACCAGATTTCGCCTCTTTTTTATCTAAACTTGGTCTTGTTTCTATTCACAGTACACCTTAAGGGGGAGTATTAGACAATTAGTTGTGTTAGGGATTATTATTATACTCTTAATTGTATTATGAGACTTGTTAGTTTCTCTACAAGGTGTATAAATACACATCTTTTGACTATTAGGGTAGTCAAAACCAAATCACCCCAACAGAAAATTGAAAATTGAACTGAATTAAACCGAAACGGTAAAAAACAGCATTTAGTTCAGATGTGTTTGGGACATTTCTTTAACAAAACTGTACAATTCGGTTCAGTTTGCGGTTTGTATTTTGTAAACAAAACCAAACCTAACCGAATCAAAATTTATTATGTTACAACTCAAACTTCACTTAACCCACATCTAAACTAAACCTAAACCTATTATGCATTGGCTTTATGATCACGAATGATTTTCTCCTCTTCACACTTAGGGTTTCAGCTTCAACATTCTAAAATTGCTCATAGCAATATCGCACCTTCTCCTCCAAGTACATCTCGCATCTTCTTCTCTAATCTCTACTCTCTTATATTCTTTCTTTTTCATCTTCTCATTTTTATGATACTATTCTCTCTTCCAATTTCATTTTTATCACGCCTCTTCTTCTCTAATCTCTCATTTCTTTTGTTCTTTCTTTTTCATCTTTACTAATCTCCTGTCTCCTCTATTGTTTTCATTATAATGTTTTTTTATATTGTTTTATGTTTATTATTCCATTTTTGTCTAATATGGTTTTTATATATTAAATAGGAAGTTGTTGTTCAAATATAATGAGTTTTGTTGTTATTTTATAATGTATGAAAGAATAAGCACAAAGTTATGTTATTCTCTATATGTGTATGTATGATTCATTAATTTTTTTTTTATAAAAAATCGAACCAACTAAACTGAACCGAACTGTATTGGTTTAGTTTTATTTATAAAAATGAACTCGCATTGGTTTGATTTAGTTTGATTTTATTTCTAAAAACCAACCGAATCAAACTAAACCACGAGTTTCTCTCTCTTACAGTTCAGATAATTTTTAGCGTCAAAATGCCGCATTTAATTTGATTCGTTTTACATTTACTATTAATTATTAATGTAATTAGGTTTTTGAGTCATAATGATATTTGGTATTCTCACATTTTGAAAAGCCAATAATCTCCATCTCAATCTCCTATATTGAGTTATATTCGAGGCTAATTTAAATTTAATAGAAGGAAAAAGTAAAATAAGGTTTTGATGCAAAAGTACATGTATGTATCTTCCAACAACTCCACAATATGTTTTCATCTTGATGAATATAACAAGAATCTCTATGTTTTACTATTTGACCTAAAAAACTATATCTTATTTATCCTAAATCTTTACTTTTGAATTTATTATTGAAAATTCAATAACTTTTTCATTTTATCAAAATTATTATCTATAAGGACTATGAGCAATCCTTTGTTTATTAGCTTGCTTAAAATTTATGAAGCTTGCAAACTTTGATAGTTTTAGAATGATCGGTTTTTATGTTTAACCAGCAGGTAGTAAAATCATATAAGTTGCTTACATTAAGTTGCTCAAAACCAGTTTTAAATTGAAGTTAAAGGAAAAAGTGTTGTGAGCGTTAACATGAAAAAGTGTCACAAAAATATCGAAACCTTCAAGTTGTGTGTAACCATCCGCCACTAATCTGGACTTACATCTCTCAATAGAGTCATCTAAATTCTAAATGATGTTTTATTTTGAATATCCATTTACAATCAATATGTTTCATGCCATAAAAGAGATCAATAACAGACCAAGTTTTAGTAGAATCTAGGGCATGTAAATCAGTATTCATTTCATTTTATCAACACTAAAATTTAGTTTATTGGAGATTAACAAGACTTTCATCTTGTTCAAACATTGTAATTTTTGTTGTCTATTAAATGTTAAAAAATCAACGAGGGATTTTCATTATGATGAGTGTAATAAGTTTAGTACAGTACCCCTTTGTAATAAAAATCATTTTAAAACAAAAACTTTCCAGAGTGGAATAAAACAAACATACATGGAAAATCTTGTGAGCTGATACAGCTTATTCAATTCCCTTTTCTTGTTCTATATAAATATAATTAATATATCAAAAACTCCGTCAATGATAATATAAAACCAAAAACTCCTTTGATGAATTCGAATAAAACATTTGACTTGGTCCTGAAAGATACGCGTTTGTCTTGTTGATCCAACTCATAATTAAAATGCAGTAATCATCATTGAAAAGTTCTTAAAATTTAATGTATGAGTTGAAAGTCTTTACATTAAGGAACCAGCCATACACCCACCTAATTCCAACCAACCAATTTAGACTTTATAATGATTATCTTTCCAAATTAAATTTCTTCTAATAACGTGCAACTTTAAGCAATGATATATTACCGTCAAAATAAATACTCTCTATGTTGCTTTTTAATTTGTAATGGTCTTTTTTTTTTCCACATATTAAGAAAGCTAATAATTTTTACTATTTTTCATGTAATGATTGTCTTTTTGCTTATAATATCCTTAATTATGTATTAATTTATTTAACTTTTTCTCTCTTCAAGAAATAATTAGGGATAATTTTTACAAAACAATAATTAATGTTGTCTTGAACTTTCAAAACGACAATTTAAAAAAAACAAAATTTTTACTCAAAAGTAATAGTAATAATAACATCGACAAAAGGCTTGAATGAAAGTGTATATAAAAGTTCTAACAATGACCATAGATCAAACTTCAACTTAAAACTTAAATTGAGATTGATAAATGTCATGAAATGATTTACAATTCAACACTCAAACAATATTGGTAAAATTTAGAGAAAGATAAGTAGCTGTATGTACACATATATAGTTTTCCATCACACAATAGCTTTATTCATAAAATGGACAAGCCAATATGAAGACAAACTCACAGTGCCAATATACAAAGCAGAAAATTCCAGGAACAGCTTCTTTCTGTACAGTTATCTCTTCACCAGCAAAATTTCTTTTTCTGCTTTACAAAAATAGATAATACATTTAAGACTTTTCGTGCAAGATAGTATCAAGTATTTCGATTTTTAAACTTTGAAACTACACAAGATGCAAAATATCTTTGACCTACCTCGAATTTTCTTCTTTCCTGACTGTCGATGTATGCCATTAGTTCTTCTTGTCTAATCAAAGCTTCGTATAAAGCCTGCATAGAAACGAAAAGCACTAATTTGTATAAATATATACCGAATTTATTGAACATTTAGCACTACGCTAATCTTAGTTTAAATGGTAAAAAGTTAACTTACGCGAGACAGTTCAGAAAGAGAATAAATAGAGTAAAACATATATAATTGACTCGATCACAAAGTAAGCTATTAAGTTTTTTCAATCCAAATCTAACACAGATCAAGTCCCTGACCTGTGCGATAAAACAAAGTAATCTGCCTACATGTCAGAATGGGTAAACTCAAGACTTGGAGATAAGCTTATAATTTTTGCTTACATTTAATGCTTCAAGTTTATATACTCACTGCTTAGATAAGTTGCAACTTGACATTCATAG
Source organism: Lathyrus sativus (assembly GCA_963859935.3). Lineage (NCBI taxonomy): Eukaryota > Viridiplantae > Streptophyta > Magnoliopsida > Fabales > Fabaceae > Lathyrus > Lathyrus sativus. Next base: position 7,267,021 of record OZ012740.1, read on the forward strand.
TCAGAATATGATAACTGAGCAGATTATTGATGGACAGACCAATTCGTTGGTACATAATAATACTTCGAACCATAATTTTCCATGAAACTGAGAACTAATAAGACAGCAGGAAACAATAACTTTAATTTTTTAAGTGTAATACAGTTACCTTCTTTGTAGTGATCAATTCAGCTTCCAATGCATCCACACGATAAACAGCAGCATTCAGAAGCTCCTCTTTTTCACATGGCATTACATTAGGTTTTGACTGCAGCATTTCAACCTTTTCTTCAAGAACACAAAGGCGTTTCAAAGTAGACGAGGCATGTTCTTCCTCTGTTGATCTGTGAGCAGGTGATGGGGGACGAGATTCCTCCTTGGTTATTGGTTCGGCACTAACCAACAAGTTAGGCATATTTTGGAGACAGTCGGATTCGTTGTCTTTTATTCCTTTAGTCCTACGAAATTTTATTGAACGAGCAAAGGTAAAAATGGCAACAAAGAAGCCAATGATAATAGCCCATATATATGTACGCTTTCCATCTGATGCTCCAGTCCTCGATAGATATTTTTCTGCAACAAACAACACATACATTACAAATAAACATACCTACTTTTCTAGGATATAACTAGTCAAATGTAAATCAAAAACTAAAACATACATACATTCTTTGAAAATATGTGAAAGTTATATAAAACCACAACCATATTGAATATATTTCATATGCAAATGATGGGGCATATCAAATTCAATAACTGCACATCATGTGTCAAACCTGTTGTGCCATATGAGTTATAAGTTGTCACTTGTTTCTCCTTCCAGGCAACATCAACAGTCTTGTCAACCATGGGCACATACTCATCATACTCAGAGAAACCGTAAGAAAGACCAGCCCTACCAGCCAACCTTGCCTGGACAAACACAAAGCAGTTATATTTAATTCATTGAAACATTATTTTTATCTAATCTATCGTTTGTTTTTTTCCTTTTGCAACAACAATATTAATCTTATTGCCACTTACTTCTTCATGGACAGGAGTCAATCTAGGGTTTGTATAATTCCCACTTGCTTTGGGGGAAGTGATATCTTCAACTTCAGATCCTGATTCTGCTGTTGATGTATCACTACTTCTTATCTGCCCCAAAATCCAAACAAAGAGTTTATCAGAATTCAGAAATATATAATCCAAGAGTTTAATTTATGAAGTAACTAAGATGGTATTAGAAACTATACCATTGGATAAGACACTTTATCACATTCAATTACTCTCCCCTCATCATTAGTAACAGTTACTATTTGTCTAGAACATTGTATTTCCCCATTTAGAACCATCTACATTCATACAACTGTTTTAGCTGAGATGCAATAGCAGAAGCAAAAAGAAAGATAACTAGCATATGCATTTTGGTAAAAACAGTCTAAAATTTACATAATCAAACCTTCATAACGTTTGGGTCTTGCCATGGTCCTTTATCTGACCTCATACAACCACCTTGATCTGCACAAGTACAACTACCACCAAGAAACTCTGGCAGCTCACTGAAAAACCACACAAATAGAAAGAATGTCTTAATGATAATACAAGTTGATTGAGAAATAACACGATTAAGAACATCAATGCATAGTTACCTGACATCAATAATTTCAAATAACTTATTCTGGAATTTGTTTCCAAGAACCTAATTGAACATTGAATTATTAATTAATGACATATATATATATATAGACTAGTCTGTCAACTGTGAAACATTATTATTTGATGGAAATACTATGAAAATAAACAAATATAACTAATAACTCAATAATGAATACACATACATTTATCTTTGAACTAGTTTTGGGATCAATAAATGTTTTCACTGTGTTCCAAAGAAGCTTGAAACCAGGTCCAGCATTGATTATGAACATTCGGCATAATGTCTGCATTGCATTATTTACAGGTTGAAGAGCTAATAGAAAATAAGCTTGGAAGCCATGAAGAATTGAAAACTATCAAAAAAATTCATGATGAAAGCAACATACTTCGGGATAGTAGTCACCATCAATTTTCTGCAGCCGCATGATGAGTTCCCGTGCAGTCTTTGTGAAGTTTTTGAAACCCTACAGAGCATAAGGAAGAATAATGCAAACCAGTTATTGACTAAATTTAAGTCAATGGTGCCAAGGAAAATTTCAAGTCAAGATCACTTAGACATTAAACTTACCACGCCGTGAACATCCAAAATGGTGGTGCTTGAATCTATGTGTCTCTTTGCAGCAATAGAACAAGCAGGAAACTTAACAGCAAACGTTTTCTCAAAACCCTGTACATGGTATTTTAAATACCTTTCCATGGTAGTTACTTGCATAAGCTTATTGGGATCAACTTTACCTAGCCTCTCGATATAAATAGGTCTTCCTTCCTTATCAACACCATGATAACCGTGTGGATAGTATTGTAGGACTTCGTTAAACTCACTAAACTCAAAATCCTAGAGTGGAAACCAAAGGAGGTAAAGTATAAACAACAAATTCAAGAAGACTAAAATGTATTGGGGATCAATTTAAACATGATTAACCAAAGAAGAAAACCCAAAAAAAAAGGTTTGCTATATTTTAAGATTGGATTACTCACCTCCATAATTGTATCGGTACCATACTCTCTCCTCCATTGGATCATGTTAGCCCACATGTGCTTTGCCTTCTCGACGTCAAACTTTCTTGCTTTCAAGAATCTGCAATGAAGTCAGCTAATTCAAGTTTAAGACTATAACCCAAATTGAATGTGTCATTTGTAAATTCTTCAGTTTGAATGATTTTGAAGTATAGTATAAAATACAATGGTAGTGGTACCCTCTACGCAAAGCACAAAATGCCATAACTTATACGTATAGTTTGAAGTATGCATGTTGTGATTCAAACCAATCTACATAGATGAGTAGTAATAAGTAGACGAGTGAGTGAATCATTGATTTAGTCCCATAATTCTAGGGTTCAAATTTGGTCCCTAAAATTTGAAATTTTCCAAAATGATCTCTAAAATAGAACATCCTCGATTACATTATTACATCAAAGACAATAGTGAATTGAACAACTAAAAATAATTTACATTACTTTGGAATTTTACTAATTTTAGGAACAAAATTACCCGGCTACTACAATTTCAAAAACTAAATCAGTGACTCACTTTAACCAGAGGTATAACAAAACCATTAACCACGCTTTAGTAATAATCACTGCAATCTTTATAAGTAAGCTTCTAGTGAAAAATGGCAATCTACATCTATATTGATGATAAAAGATACATCTGGTAATCTATTCACATCCACATAGTTAAATCAACAACGAATCAAAAAAACTCAATAACCTCAACAACGTATGATAATCATCATGTCTCGGAGGCAACAAATTCTCCAAAATAAGCGAATGTCGAAAAGCATCCACAGCTTGCAGCTCCTTAACATCTCGAACATCCTCAATCGCAAGCGAATTACTCCGACTCGCATTCTTTCTCCGACTCTTCTTCCTAAGAGAATGTCTAAACTTACTCGAAGCATTAATCGCTTTCTTTTTCAAACTCCCAATTCTGGTTCGCCTATCGTCTTCGGAATTCTCAAAATCCGATTTCCGCTCCCTTCTTTCATCATGATGACCAGAGAAACCTTCAAAACCTAATCAACAAAAATTCAACAAATCCAGAATCAAAAACCTAATATAGTATATAATTATATTAATATTAAACTAAATTCAGCTGATATAATCTGAATTAGAGTTAATTCAGTGATCTAGATCAGTGTATAAGATAATTGGATTCATCAAAGTGAAATTCATAAATTGAATTGTTGAATAAACATAGAAAGTTACAAAAATCAGCACAAAAAAATATCTAAAAAGCTTACATGGACGAGCGAAGCGATCAAGAGGACCTGACATGTGGACAAGAGATTGAGATTGAGATTGGTAAAGAATTAACGGCGAATTTGTGAATTAATGGAAGTATGAAATTAGAAAGAAGCATGAAAAAGAAGAACAAAATTTAGAATAAAAATAATTTTACGTTTTTTAAATTGGATATAGTTGTAGTAGGTGTCGGCAGAAAGAGGGGAAAATTTGTTTTTAAGAAACGGTGAAAATGAAAATAAATGATGAAAACTGTTGTTGATATTATTAAAGTCAGAAACGGTTGCTTCTTTCAGCTTGACAAGGCCAACATTAAATTATTATTTTTATATAAATAGATAGATAGATTTATTCATCAAATGATTAATGATGTGAAATACTATGCTTTTCTTTTAGTAGTAAAATACTATATGCTGTGATATGAGTGTTATGTGGATAAATATTTATTTATTAAATGATGTGGATTTTTTTTTAATATTTAACTCGTTTTATTATAAAAAAAATATGGAAGTTATTATTGTAAAATGAAATTTTTATTTTATTCTTGTTTTTTATTTTATTTTCTTCTTAATTATGTGAAGAGTTATAGCCAAATAATGAAATTAATTATAGCACATAGAAAAGAAAGATGGAGATTTTAAGGTTTGAATTTCTTCTTTGAATATTTTGAGATTAGACATTCAAACATAAGAAATGTGAATGAGTTTTACAAGAATTTTATAGTTTTAAGCATTTACCATTCATTATTTTTATTGAAGTTTTTATGTCACATTCTTCTCCGGGATTTTGTTGATGATAGACTTGTTGTTGGAAGAAAAAAAAATGAAAAGTATAGATGAATTCAAGAAAGCTCTAAGCAAATAATTTGTTATGAAAGATCTAGGTGTTGTGAAGAAGACTCTTAAGATGGAAATTAATAGACATCATTCTAAAATAATGTTGTAGATGTCACAACAAGACTACATCAAAAAAGTTTTAGAGAAGTTCAACATGTATAGTGTTAAACTTTTGCATGTTCTATTATCTTGTCATCTAAAACTTATCAAGCAACAATTACCAAACAATGACAAAGAAAAAAAAAGCAAGGTGTCCTACCATTCATTAATGGTAGTCTAATGGTAGTTTTATGTATGTAATGGTTTGTACAAGATCAAAAGTTGCATATGTTGTTAAAGTAGTGAGTAGATTTCTATCGACTCGAGAAATGAATGTTAGAATGTTATAAAATGGATATTAAAAAATATGAAAGAAACTTTCATAAAAAAAATTTTCTTTGCCAATGGAAGTTTAATGCTCATCGAATATGCATATGCATATATTACGAGCAAGTCCAGGTCAGGATATCTAATTATTTTTTTGCAGAGGATTTGTTTTTTGTAAATCAAAAACATCAAAAATGTGTTGCATTCAAATACTAAAGCTAAATATATTCCAGCATTAAAAACTTGCAAAGACATGTTGGGGATGAATAATGCGAGCTAGGACATCTACAAGATAATTATAAAATAGACTGTGACAATCAAAGTGTCATCCATGTAACCAAGAATCTCATGTTTCTTTCACTTTTCAAACACATCGACATTTGTTATCATTAGATACGAGAAGTGTTGGATGAGAAAAAGTTAAAGTTTAGAAAAATCCACATTGATCTTAATTGGTCTGATATAATGACAAAATACATATCAACCAAAAAATTGAATATTGATACTCATATGTCGGTATAGTAGTGATGAGTGATAGTCAAATCATCAAAATAACTACAACACTTGAAAAAGGACGACATAGTTTTCAAGGTTTGAATTTCTTCTTTGAATTTTAAATCTGCACATTTAAACATAAAAAATGTGAATATTAGATTTACAAGAGTTTTGAAGTATAAGAATTGAATAATCATGACAACTCTTGAAGTTTCTAAGTGAATTTCTTTTCCTATAAATATGAAGTTTTGTAAAGAGTTTCATCATTCCATCATTGAGAGAAAATGTAATAGTGATAGTGAGAAATAGAGTTATAGCCTCTTTAAAAGAAGGAGAGTATTGTTTCCATCATAATTTAATAAGAGTTTGAAGATATTGTATATCATTATAGTCTAGTCAAGTCAGATTGAGAGATAAGCTCTTGTATCAAAAGCTTGTAACTTTTTTTTATAATGGAGATATTTTATTGAACTAGGTTATGTGAGTTTTCTCTTTCACATTGAAAAAAATTTCAGTTAAAATTTTTTTTCTACTTTATTCTCTTTATTTTTGATTCCGCTTAATGTCAATTTTAAATTCAAAGAGGAATATGTTTTCAATAACTTGAATTATTTTTTTCATCAACATGAGGGAGCATTTTATTTTGGGGTCTTTTTTTTATGAGTAAAACGTCTTTGTGAGAGACACACCACATACTCATCAAAAACATTAAGATGATAGGTGTGCGGGTTCTTCCTGTTAGAATTCAACCGCGATCTATGGTGAATTCTTCCCAATCATGATCTCAAGATTGTTATGTAATGACAATGAACAAAAATAAGAACAGAGTAACTCTCTACCCACAATTGAGAAATTTTATTATCACTTTGCAATTGTAAAACTGTGATTATCAAACTTGATCTATTACAATAATAAGGGTTCCTCCCTATTTATAGATTTAGGTTAACTTGCATCTCAAGTTAAAGTCCAAACTATAAAAGCCCAAAAATATCTAATCTAATCTTTCTAAATCAAATATGATCTTTCTAAATCAAATATAATGTTTCTAAAACAATGAATTACATATTTAATACACTACATAATTCATTGTGTCTAAACTATCCACATTCATCATAAACCTTAACTTCTTAAACACTTCGACCGACACTCCCTTCGTCATGATGTCTGCAATCTGATTCTCAGTTCTGCAGTGTTCCAAGTTCATCTTCTCTTCTGCTACATGTTCTTGAAGATAATAGAACCTCATTTTGATGTGTTTGCTTTGGTCGTGTGTTATTGGATTCTTCGCCAAGTTGATAAATGATATGTTGTCGACCTTCATGGTAATTGCTCCATGATTCTTTGATGTGATTTCTTCGACCAGGTTCACCATCCAAGTTGTTTGATATACGCAAAGAGAAACAATTATATATTCTGCTTCGGATGATAAAAATGCCACTACTGGCTCCTTTCTCGAACTCCAAGCAACTGGTGCACCACCTAACATAAACACATAGCCAACTGTAAATTTTTTATCCTCATCACTACGCCAACTTGAGTCAGTGTATCACACTAACTTGCATTTTTTTCCTTCATCAGCTGCAGGAAAAAAATGCCATAGTCGAGAGTCCCTTTCAAATAACTCGGTATTCTCTTCGTTGCTGCTAGGTGTGATACCTTTTCCTTCTGCATGAATCTAATTACCATATCCACACCGTATGTTAAGTCAGACCTTGTGTAACAAAGGTATCGAAGTGGCTCAATAATTCTTCTATATTAGGTTGAGTCGACATCATCTTCATCTTACTGCTTCGATAATTGCAATCTGGTCTCAGTTGGAGTCGAAGTTGGGTTACAATTTTGCATCTCAAATCTCTTGAGTATTTCATCTGCATATCTTCTTTGGTGTATCATCAAACCTCTACCAGTCTTGTAGAAATCGATGCCAAGGAAATATGAGAGATTTACCAAGTCTGACATTTCAAACTCCTCACTTAGTTCATGTTTGAAATCTTCGATCTCCTTCTTACAACTTTCTGTTATCAACATGTCATCGACATAGAGACATAGTATAAGAAGTTCACTATTGCTTCTCCTTACATATACTCCATGCTCAGTTGTACACTTCACAAATTCCTTCTCCTTTAGAAAGTTTTCGATCTTCTTATTCCAAACTCTTGGAGCTTTCTTAAGTCCATACAGAGCTTTATGCAGCCTGTACACCTTTCTTTCTTCGCCTTGTTTCACAAACCAAGCTGGTTGTGCAACATAAAATTCTTCATCTAAGGGGTCATTCAAGAATGCACATTTCACATCCATCTTACATGTGTGTCAATTTTTCATGTTTTCTATACCAATAACCAACTTGATTGTTTCGATCCTAACAACAAATGCAAACACTTAATCAAAGCCGATTCCTTCCTCCTGTAAAAATCCTTTCGTCACAAGTCTCACCTTGTGTCGAGTTACCTCTCCTTTAGGATTCACCTTTACCTTGTAAACCCATTTCACATCAATTGCCTTCTTGCCTTGAGGCAAATTGACAAGTGACCAGGTGTTGTTGACTTCGATGGATTCTAACTCCTCATTCATTGCTTTCACCCACTTCAAATCTTTTAATACCTCAGTTGCATTGACTGGTTCAACATCTGCATAGAAAGCATAGTGTACCAACTCACCTTCTTCATTGACCACACCATCTAATGAAATCACGCATCCTTGCAACCTTACAGGAATGTGTCTTGTTCGTCGAGGTCTGCTTGGGTCAGCTTCATCTCTGACTTGCTCCTGTCGAACTTCTCTTTCGACTTTAGTGACTGGTTCTTCACAAGAGATTCTCACTGAACCCTTATTGACATTCTCAGTCCAATCCCATTAGCTCATCTATGATCACGTCTCTGTTGATCACTACCTGTTTATTCACTGGATCGAACAACTTGTAAGCTCCAGTCGAATGGTATCCTATCAAAATCATCTGATTCGACTTGTCATCAAGCTTCCTTCTCAACAAAGAACAACCTTAATTGTCCACGGGTTTTTCCGAAAAGTGTGTATAAGAATGATGGCATCGTCTGCGAATTGTAAAAGGTTGAACTCCATATATTCTTCTACTTTAAACGATTGAAACCTTTGAAGTGAGCGAGTGTTTCTCATTAGGCCAGCTAATCCTTCAGCGACAATTATGAACATAAATGGATATATGGGATCTCCCTTAGCCATACCCCTTTTAACTTTAAAATCCAATGTAGGGCTTCTATTAATTAAGATGGACAAGGAGCTAGAGCAGACACAGACCTTTATTCACTTACACCATTTATTATCAAATTTCATGCGCTTGAGGACATCAAGCAAAAAACTCCATGACACATAGTCGAAGGGTTTCTCAAAGTCTACTTTGAATAAAAACATATCTTTTTTTTTTCATTTTTGCTAAATCCACCAATTCGTTGACAACAATCACTCTGTCAAGCATGTTATTATTTAGGACAAAAGTTGTTTGATTGTTTGAAATCAACTTACCAACATTCTTTAAACGTCCTGCAAAGAATTTTGAGTTGATTCTATAAATACTTTCAATCAATCAAATCAGCCGATAATTGTTAAGATCTTAAGGATTTTGATTTTTAAAAATTAGGGTTAAGAAAGTAGTTGAAACCGCCTTAGAGAAATAACCAGACTCAAAAAATTCTTTAATACACTAAAAAATATCGAATTTAATAATATTTCAGTTGACTGTCTTACCCGAATCTTTTCTTAGACTCCAACTACACTTTTTAAATTAATTAAATAATCATTATCAAAAGAATTTAAAAATAATTTATTTCTTATAAAAAAAAAAGACATAAGATAGTAAAAATTTTATTTTCACCTTTAGGTAGTTTTTCACTTTCAGGGTCCTCCCAGTATTATTTCAAGCACTATTATTATTCTACACCATGTGTCTTTTGGTAGGTCCAATATTATTTTCTGAAATTAATTGCATGAATTCGCCGTCGGTACGGTGGTAGTTGGTGGCTGGCTGGCAATTGTATATGATTCTATAATGGATATTTTTCCAAACATTTCCACAATATAATTTGTATGATATGATTTGGAGTTAATATCAATAAACCATATATTCTATCCAAAAGTTAATCATTGGTTTCTACTTCAACTGCTAGTAATACTTTAATGGTAGTCTGCATGAGATGGGGACCAAAAGAAAGTATGGACGATGGACTTACCTTCAATAAAAGGCATTTGACCTTTCTGGCTTTTCAGATACAAGGTGCATAGTTGTACTCAACCTTTGCTGACCTTTCAACAGGTAAGATTTTCAAGTACCACTATAACTATTATAGATATAAATAATATATATAGTAACATCATTCACCTTATTGTAGACCCTCTGTCATTCATTGTGCAGATACAGAGAACTCGCCTATTATTGTCTTTATTATTAAACCAATATTGTCACACTCTAGAATCTAGATGTATAGTAGCAAGGGTAAGAGGATGTAATAAATGTTTTCAAATGAATGTGATATATGATCTAAACAAATATTTATACATATATATTTTTCTCCATTTAAGTTGGTTTTATAAGTTGAATTAAGATAAAGTCAAATTCTTTATATAGTGAATCTAGCCAAAAAAATGTTAGGATTCAAAACATGTGCATTCTAACATTGTCTATTAGTCAATTTATATGATTATATTGCTTACAAGGCAAGTAATCAACGGTTGAAAATATGGTAAAACTAACTTAACATATTTTCAACCAACTAATTATAACTTGTTTGACAACTAACATACCTTCTCTTAATTTAAAGTTATTTAAACAACATATTAAGTCTATAAAACATCAATAATTTATATTAGGAATCTCACATATTTAAAAATAAATTTTTACACTTTTATGCAAGAATGAAAAAGAGTCGAAAGAATAAAAAATTTCTTATCTCAGGCCTAAGAGAAATTGTGGAAGGCTCAAACACCTCAATGACTATGAAGTTCCAAAGGTAAGAAAAAAAGGGGTAAAATCTACTAAATATTCTAGAATGTATTTGTTATTGCATAGCCTTGAGTCAGCAAGAGTTAGTTAGAAAACTCTTGGACTGTAGTGAAATGAAAAGATTATAAGTATTAGTCGTTGATGTAATAAAAGGCGCATGAATGAAAGAAATTATTAGATTTACCCTAGATTTATTATCGTTGTAGAATCTGCAGTATCCATAACAAATTGGTGCTTTCATTGAATTGATCATGACTCACCCTCCACCACCCCCACCACCACCCATCATAGCTGAACTTTCCGCCATCCTCAGTCAACTCCTCCACAACCAAGAATCATTTCAAGCTAGCGTTTTTGCCAACATCAACGCATTAACATCGGAGTTTCAAGATCTGCGCTCCCATTCTACCACTAGGGTTTGTGTCACTTATGCCCTCGATCGGATCTGAGATTCATTTTTCTCCCACTACTACCATGAAACTCAATATATCGCGCTTTAATGGCACTGATCCCTTAGGTTGGATCTTTAAGATCAACCAATTTTTCGACTATCACATGACAACGGAAGACCAACAACTTCACATCACATCTTTCTACACGGAAAGAAAAGCTTTAACATGGTTTCAATGGATGTACTCCAACAACATGCTTCTATCGTGGTCAGCTTTCTTACAATCATTGGGGTCCCGATTCGCTTCGTTGTTCTACGAAAATCTCAAAGGCGGTAAGTTCAAACTTTTCCAAACTTCCTTCGTGAAAGAATACCAGGCTCGGTTTGAATCACTCGCAAATCGCATCGTAGGGCTACCACCTCCCTTTTATCTCAGTTACTTCATCTCCAAACTAAAACCAGTCAATCGTCGACAGGTACAGGCGTTTCAATCCCTTTCACTGACTCAGGCGATACACTTTGCAAAACTTCAGGAAAATATATACCTGGATCGTACCCCATTTATGGTGAAATCGTTCCAACCCACCGCACGCACAACCGGAAGTTCCTCCTTCTTCTTCAAACCTTCCATCATCGTTAACCCACCTAAACCACCAACACATATCAAACGACTTTGCCCTAACGAATTACAAGCTCGAAGGGAGAAAGGATCATGTTATAACTGTGATGAACACTTTCATACAAGCCACTATTGTCGTCAAATGTCTCACCTCTTATCGTGGAATCTGAAGGGATGGAGAACACTGTCAACTCTCCTCCTAGAAACGATTGGGAAATCCCTCGTGATTCACACCAGATTGACGGGTCAGATCCAAACCTGGCCGAAATCAGCCTTCATGCCCTTATGGGCCACTCGATCCCACAAACCCTCTGGTTCATGGGCCAGATCCGAACAAGCCCAATGGCAATTTTTATTGACAGTGGGAGTACCTACAATTTTCTGCAGGATAGGGTAGCTAAACAATTGACACTATCGCTACCCACATTTTCAAAAGCAAGAAATTGAAACCCAAATTTGCTAAATGCTCAATCGAATCCTCATTCAAGCAATCGTCATTGCATTTTCATCCCCAGTTCTCCTTATTCATAAGAAAAATGGTAGTTGAAGATTTTGTGTCGATTACAGAGCGTTAAATGTCATCAGTGTCAAAAATAGATTTCCAATATCATCCATGGATGAACTTTTGGACGAACTCTATGGTACCCATTGTTTCTCGAAGTTGGATCTTCGCTCGAGGTATCATTAGATACGCATGACTCCCTATGAGATCCACAAAATAGACATTTCACATACATTTAAGGCACAATGAGTTCTTGGTCATGCCTGTTGGTTAAAAATCTGTAATAACTAACTTAATTGATTTTAAACCAAATAACTACATTGTTGCTTGACAGCTCACAAATCATTGCATTTACATATTCATCGGGGATCACCAGTTTTATCCAACGGTCACCTATTTTTAGGTAAGAAAATCTAGTTTATGTACTATATTATTGAAAAAACCCAAGTGCCAAATAGAGAAGAGGTATTATATTAGTTCATTTTGTAAGGAAAAGTTAGTTTCTATAAGTATAATTTGTAAGAATAAGTTACTTCGAATTTCAAACCAAATAAGTTGCCTTATCTAGAGTTAGTAATTGAAAGTGTTTGGGCCTGTGATTCTTTGATGATAATTGTGTTTGTGATCAAAAGTAGGTTTATTACAGATAATTGACTTGAATAAACACGGTCAGTGGCCATTTGAATCCTCAGAGTAACATATATACAAATTTTCTATAAACAAGTCTACCTAAAAAAAAAACGCATTAAAAAAAAACATAGGACAAAGTAATTATTTACAGCAGTATCCCAAATAAGTTAAAAGTAATTACATATAAACATTTTTTTTAGGATTAAACCAAGCATCAGATATTTCCACATGATGCATTAACAACATTAATGTTCAATTCTATACAGATATTCACAGAGAATTTCGGCATATATTTAGGATAAGGAACAGAGAGACGACACTGCTATCGATTATATCCAGAATATATGATAGTGTAGAGTTTAAAATTTTAGGACCTGCAACAAAATGAAAGTTGTCAATGTGCTTTAGAGTGTTCGAACAATAGCGCATATTCGGTGTAAATTTGTAATAGAAAACTAGTTTCACACCTTTTCTTGGTGTTTTTACCAGCCCTGTGTTGATTAAGTTTGTCCCTCCACAAAGCTGGAGTTGTTGCATCAGGAACATGAGATGTGAGAGTAACAAGATCAGAGAAGTAAAACTTATATAGTAGTCCACAAAAGAAATGTGGAACTTGAATGAAAAATAGTGGATTTTATTCAAATTATTCTTATAAAAAGTTCCTCTTATGTTAGAAGGTGACATGACAGGATCCTCATACATCATACATGAAAAACACAGATTCAATAACATAAAATAAAACCATAATCACTAAATGATTGAAATAATTGAAATATCAGAAGACAATAATTACCGGCATCATTGTACCGCTCTTCGCCAACAGCTTTCATCATGTTGTTCAAAAGATTGAATTCGTCGGTTTCAGCACAAGGCTGACCATTTGGCCTGCAATGTCACTTTTAGTTAAGAGATGTCTTTCACAATGCAAAGGACTACTATAACAGACAAGTCGAATTGCCTTATAACTACAACGTATTTCACAAACATACTTGTCCATTTCAGTTAGTAATCGGCCATCGAAACTAGGTAACTGTATTGACAGTTTGCCTGATTCAATTACTTTCATTCCATCACTGTACACCAAGCACTTGTTGACTTGTATTGGCACCTACATCATTAGTAAAATAGTGAAATACATGAGAAATAAAAAACGGCATTAAATTTAAACTAGTGTAAATAAGTATTTTGCATTCAGCGAGTTCAATGCAATGATGTATCCATTGGATTTAAACCTTTCTCAATAATGAATCTTTTGGAAGAAGAATAATGCCAGGAAAAAACAAATTTTACCACCACTTGATTTTCTAACATCAATCCGAGCAAAAATGGTTAACTGTCAAGCAAATTCGTCAGAAAACGTAAAATGCTTCAAGTGATGATGTAGTTGAATGCATGAGTTTACAAAGACTACTCTACCTTGCATCTAACTGCGATATTGATAGCATCTGAAGGTCGAAGATCAAAACTCCTACATTCTGCCTCATTTCCAACCTATACCAAATAAATACACCGTCATACAGCATTTGAGGTGAATGTTGCGTGTTTTTTTATCGTTTTTGAGGGATGGGGGGAAGAATGTGTACAGAGTAAATACCTTAGTAAGATACAACTGTGCAAAATATGCCTCATCAACTCTCCTAGTCACTCTGACAAGTCTAACCTGCTTGCAGGAAATGACACGAGTTTATTATAAGTTATCATGGAATCTGATGGAAAAATTACAATATAATCAGGATTTAGAAGAGTGAAAAGAAACAGAATCATACCTTGTAACCCATTTTATCAATCATCTCCATCACTGCTTGGTATAAAGTAGGCCTAGCCTGACATAGCAACCAAATAGTTAGAATTCATGTGGCTATATTATATACAACCAGAATCTTTCTGGATTGAACAATTGATTTATGACACATCTTGGAAGAACAGGTAAAATAAGTTGCAAGTCTTGAGATACATGTGACAGTAAAATAGTGAAGTTCAATTCAACTGATAAAGAAGGCATACAATTGGAACGTTGCGAACTGCTGCCATTAGTAAGACGCTTGGCATCTCCACTGCAAATAAAAACGTCGCAGAACTTTAAAACTGTAAAATTCAAGAAACAAACTTATATGATTATAGGGTGTGAGAAAGACATACAAACAATTATAGGAAGAAGTAGACCGGTCTCGTCTTCCATCTTCAAAACAATAGCGGGGTGTGGTGAATAATCCGGAAGATGACTTCCCTGAGGATTGTTATGAACACATCTCAAGTGTCTTCCATCTCTCATTTTGATTATGAAACCATCTGCTCCACTTCTCACCTCAACTAGAAAACAAAATCACAAAACAATCAATTCTTGCACTAGCACTACACACATTTGGTTAACCAAAGATCGAAAAAACCATTCACAACTAAAAACATCTTTGCATCACATACAGATAACTCGAAAAAGACCATATCGATCACACTTACATTTACTTTTATTTCTATTAAGTTGCAGTAGCTAAACATACCAGCTTCAATCACACTTGAATTAACATAATCTTCATCATTTTCATCGAAACTATCCGCCATACTTCCACCACCATTCGACGACGAATCTAAACTACAACGCACTTTCGTCTCGCTCTTGCGTATTTTTACATGACATGAAAGAAAACCCCTCTTAAATTCCTTGAGTCCCCAAAACTCAGTTCTAACACATCTCACATTCATGGGCCCAATCATAGAAAGGCTGCAAAACCCTCCAACTTTAGGATGGACAGAGGGACACACAACTGGTCCTTGCAGAGAAACCATTCTCAAAAACCTACACACACCAAAAGAAAATAACCATATGTCCACATTATTCTCTTTGGAATAATAATAATAAATAAATAAAGTGAATTATGCAAAAACAACTCTGCAGAATTTATCATTGACACTTATATTAATAAAAAATTAAGTCAAACAAAAAATCAGATTAATCAAGTTTTTTTCTCAAACCCTAATTAAATTACATCGAGATGAATCAACGAAATACGATACAAAACTTGATTACAATATCATGATGCAAGATACGGTCACTAAACTCATAGATTAATACTAAATAATAATTTTTTGGTGCTAGATTAGTATAATCCTAATTAATTTTACGAACAAATACACGAAATTAGGAAAAATTAAATTAATAGCAACGATCGTTTTCGTTCATACCTTTTTTGGGGGATTATAAGAGTTATGATTATGAAGAAGAGGAGAGGAAAGTGTTAGGTTGAGGTGAAAGAAGGGAAAGAAGATAAGAGATTTTTTTTGAGAAATGAAAAACCGAAAAGGAAAGTGAGATGAACACAACACGTAACCGGAATCACCGCAGGAGAAGAAGCTTTGTGATGCTGACAATAATTGTGAATTGTGGGAGGATGATGACGCGTTTTATTTTTCTTACATTATTAAATTGAAATAAGACAACAATCAAAATAACTGGTATCAATAAAAACAAAAACAAACGCGAGTGTAATTAATACAAAATTTTGACTAGTATATTACATTTTGTTATATTATAAAAATAATTGATTAAATATTTTATCATGAAATAGATGTTAACGTAGATAAATGTATATTTGTGATTTTATCATGAAATTGATGTTAACGTAGATAAATGTATATTTGTGATAAAAAAAACATTCGAATTAATGTATATAATATTTACTCCTGTTTATTTTATAAGATATATGTTCAATTTTTGTAGATTTATTAAATAATTAATTTATTTAGTTTATAATACAAACTAAATATTTTATTTAATAAATTTAAAAAGGTAAGTATTTTTATAAAAAATATTGAAGAGAGTGTCAACTATTTATTTCATGAATTTTGAAAAATATTTACTTATATAATTTTTAAAGTCAAATTTGTTGAAAAATAATCACAAATGAATAATGTGGAGAAGTCTCACATTGATTAGAAATATTGAGACTTGAACACTTATAAATTGAAAAATTCGCATACCTATCCTCTTAAAATTTTAGATGAGTATATAATATGTCTCTAACAAATATGTGTTAAATATGTGTTGTTCATAAAAAAAATTCAAAATAAAAAATATTTTCTCTATTGAACCTCCTCCTGAATAGCCCTAACAAAACTAATATCAATAATTTCAATCTTTTTCTTGAAGTGATTCTTTAAATTGCATAGTATAATTGATTGAGTGAAAAGACAAAATAAAAAATATATAACTCCAACATGCTTAAATGACTGATATTGACTTTTATTAATAGTCATTGCTAAAGAAACAATCAATGGATATTATTTTTGCTAAATTTTGAAATGAATTCTTAAGTTAAATGATATTATGACAATGGAATATAAAAACCTTATCCTTGAAATTACTCCTTAAAATCATTTTTCCTTTTAACAACATATTTTCTCATCTTTATAATTATCACAATGCACATTCATGAAGACGGGTCTATATTTATTAATAATATTACTAGCACTTCAACTTTAAATTTTAACTTGTGGTTTGAAACTTTAGATGTAGTAATTGTGCTTAAAAATGGGGATTTATAATAATGCATGACTTCGAAGAGGGATCAGGTTGCCTGAACATTATATTTTTTGTAATATTTCATATCAGATGAATCTTATTGATCTTCCCCTCGTGAGATAGGTGTTTTACTTGATTTCAACCTAATAGAAAAGTTATTAGTCATCTTGATAGAATTTTGGTTGAAGTGGTTAAAGAGGAAAGGTTGTTAATGTTTGGTCGAAATTGGTTTGGTATTTCACCATACACTTTTAGAATCAGGTTCTTATAAGTCCATTTTTTAGTAATAAGGT
The DNA here is from genome assembly GCA_963859935.3 of Lathyrus sativus. Lineage (NCBI taxonomy): Eukaryota > Viridiplantae > Streptophyta > Magnoliopsida > Fabales > Fabaceae > Lathyrus > Lathyrus sativus. The sequence goes on from OZ012740.1 coordinate 7,284,501, forward strand.
ATTTTATGTATTTTTTTTACTAGATGGTTATCACAATTTAAAAATTGTTATTAACATATAGTTTAATTTGTGTCAGAAAATTATATTGTGAATCAAGAGTACTCAATTTTTTTAAAGATTATGTAGTAAGTTATAACTTTTTAAATCACTCAAAAGTATAAATTTTATGTTTAATTATTTATACATATGTTATTCCAAAAAATTATTTATGGTTTTTTCACTTTTTTTTTAATACCATATGCTTTATAAGGATAAAAATGTAAATCATTGATAAAATATCTTCCCTCCTCTTGTGAATCAAACATATTTTTAATTAAAATCTATTTCTTCGCCTCCTCTTCCCTCCTCTTTATTAAAACTAAACATATATATAATTAAAAATATTCCCTCACATCCTCATTCCCTTTCTTTTATTAAAATCTCTCCCCTCCCCTCCTTCTCATTTGAATCAAACAGACCCTAAGAGATTGATTTGACTGTGGTTCAATATGAAGTGAATAAGATTTTGGGGCCTGATGTGGGGATCTTGTTTGATTACTATTTGTATTGGATTCCTTGACTCGTAGTTTCTCATCTTACTTTATCACTTTGATTTTGAAGATGGTTGTTTATATAATTTAGGTTATTCTCATCCTAATTTTTAGTCGGTTGTTTATATAAGTTTGTGGCGAAAGTATTGCATTTATACTGTCTTTAGAAATGGACAAACTGATCTTTCATAATCAATCAACTTTCATCAAAGTAAGATTTCGGGTAAATGGTGTGTTTTTTTCTCAACGAGTTAGTTGATCTAGTTGGAAAGTCTAAGAGGGTTTGTCTCATCTTCAAAGTTGTCTTTAAAAACACTTGCAATTCAGTTAGGGGAGTTTTCTTGACTATATTTTAGGGAGGTTTTGGTTCTTTAACAGAAGGTGTGCCAAGACGCATACTTGGTTGATCTAGCCAAATAGGATTCTGGTGGAAGTGGTTTGGGAAGTCATATCATTTCCTCCATTCGGATATTAATCTGATGGTGGTATAGTGTGAAGGGAATAGTTTGGAGACTTATGGGTTTAATTTATCCTTTATTAAGAAATTATGGAATTTACTTAAGAATTATGTGGGGATTTTTTGTCTTGGCTTTCTTACCTCATAATTTATCATCTTACTTTGTTACTTTGATCTAGAAGGTGGTTTCTCCCAACAATTTAGGTGATTTTTGTCATATTACTTTGTTTGGTTATTTATACAAGTTGGTAATGAAAGTGTTGGCATCTAGACAGTCTTTGGTAATAGAAAAACTAATATCTCATAATCAGTCGACTTTCATCAAAAGGAGACTTCGGGTAGATGGTGTGATTGTTCTTAACAAGTTGCTTGATCATTACTATAAAAAAATACTTTTTACCTCGGGCACGAAGGGGATTTTACCTTGGTTACACAAGCGATGTAACAAAGGGAGACATGAAAACTTTCCCTTTACCCCTCAGTTTTTGAATAACTAAGGCGATAGTTGAAATGACCATTGGTTCGATCCTCAACATTATTTTTTATTTTAAAAAATGTGTAGTGTGCACCACATACCTCTCAGTTTCTATTAATAACCGAGGGAAAATGTCAGTATTTATGTCAGTTTTATACAATAACAGAGGGGCATAACTTATTTTTTTATCAAGAATAATTTGTTTTAAATTTCAGTTTGACTGCCCTGTATTTTTTTTACACAGAAACTACAAATTTTGTAACAAAATCAAATCATTTTATTTTATACAGAACATAAACACAGAATACCAAACTTACAGTGTTTATAAAACCAAATGTATACATATCAAAAATGGTACACCAAGAGAACCTATACATATTTGAAAACAGAATTATATAATGCTTACAATACCTACAATGACATTTTAGATACATAAAACCTCTATCAAGAGAATCTATACATATTTAAACCTATAATGACAAAAATTTATACAATGCTTACAACAACCAAGAAAAACTAGTGGTGTTGAGATTCATAATAAGATAGAAAGGCACCAAACCAATGTGATCGGATGTCATGTATATCTTCTTTTGAGAATGGTGCTTCCTTTCTAAATGCATATAACTTGAGCAAAATTTAAATCATGATAAGCTAACAACAACAACAACAACATTAACTTAACATATATATATATATATATATATATATATATATATATATATATATATATATATATATATATATATATATATATATATATATATATATATATATATATATATATATATATATATATATATATATATATATATATATATATATATATATATATATATATATATATATATATATATATATATATATATATATATATATATATATATATATATATATATATATATATATATATATATATATATATATATATATATATATATATATATATATATATATATATATATATTTAATACTTTAACCCATGAATCCATAATGCCTCCGGAGACAATATCTACATATATCTCCTAACATAGTATCCACACAAAAAGTTACTAGGTTGTTTTCGTGACTACAAATGATTTTCATATAGTTACTAATTAATACATACAAATCACAAGTAATACAAGAAAATAAAGGAATGTCAAAAAGTATAAGTAATACTAATTTTTGGGAAATAGAACCTTAATTTTCTACCTTATAGATTACGTTTCACAAAATTGTATCCCTCCATAGCTCAACATGTCGGTATAAAAACTAATCAAAACTAAAGATAAAATTTGATTATTACAAATAATACCACTTACTCGCTCAAAATGTCATTCATCTTTTCAATAAGTTTATAGTGTAACGAGTATAACATAACTACAACATTTGATTTCGGACATATAATAACTAGTTTTCAATTCATATTGTATAAGCATTCAGAATAATTATTAGAATAATTAAAATGTGCATAAAATTGATTTATAAAAGGAAGAAACCAATTAATATATACTTACGCATGATAAAACGGTTTCAGCCAACTTATTTTACATGTACATCTTGATAGTCTTTGCTACGATATCTTAAAATTGAAATTTCAATGGATCTAAGAAACAATACTTTCTTAATGTTTTTTCAACACACATCTCATGCATGAACCTAATTATAAGGTAATACAAAAGTAAAATATTTATGTTAAAGTATGAGAGCAGTGAATATAAATTGAAATCACCGTAAAAACTATACTTACCACTTATAAGCACCATAATTGTAGTACAATTATGTCCAGTCAATCATCTGCCTTCAAAAATTCCATAACATAAATCTTAGGAAGTATATAAACTTATTTTAGTTCATGTTTTAATGTAAACTCGCAGATGTCTTGAATATTCTATATCATCCTTGATAGTCTTTGAGTGTTATCTAATTGAGGTGATATGATCTCAATATTTTGTTGTGGGGCATAACAACTATCTTTTATGCTTGCACCATTCATAATAATTTTCTCAACTATTTTCTTGGGTATGTCCAACCGATCTGAAATTTGGTGGTTGATTACATTCATTGATTTTAATTACTGCAGCATAAAAACAATTGAAATACAAATTAAAATACACAAATAATAACAACAACATACAACACAATTTTTTTTACTTATACTCGTACCTCAACCATAACACGGTTACAATTCTCCTGCACTTCCTCAGACAACTTCTCTCGCTCCTCCTCAGCCAACCTCTCCCGCTCCTCATGGACCCTCATCCACACCTTTTGCAACATCCTCTCCGACTCCTCCTGCAACATCATCTCTCGCTCCTCCAAATGCACCCTCCCGCGTTTCTCCTGAGTACACTTCTTCATCACCTCCTGAGTCCACTTCTCCTACTCTTGTTCTAATACGTCCCCCAACTTTTCAAAAACTATCTTTTCAATTTCTCTCTTACGGTTTACTTTGTTAATTGATTACAATGGTCTAAAATATAATTTCAAGCTGGCACCTCTTCCAAGACCACAGACACGCCTAGCATGCTCCTCGGTTCCAATCATTTCTACCAAGATGTCATGACGATCTTGTGGAACAAAGATTCTAACTTTGGATTGTTCAACTAGTACATCCTACAACACATACAAAAGTTCATCTTTACCAAATTAAATTAACTAAAATAAGTAATGTTGAAAAATGTATCTACTACAATCTTTTCAGTCACTTCGTGTGTAGCCTCAGATGTGAACTCATCACGTGGTATTTGACGTGCCCTTTTCTATTTCTCATGGTGTGACAGTGGAAATGGACTGCGATCAAGGCTTTTGGAAGGACCCACTAGTTGGGGACCTAAATTGCCTATTTGAATTATTTTTAGAAAGTCTTGCCTTCGTAAAAATGTTATGGTTTCTAGATAACGAATGTTCAAGACACATGACTGGAGATGCTTCCATATTCATCAAGTTCAATGAGAAGCAAAGTGGTCACGTCACATAAGGAGACAATATGAAAGGTAAAATTATTGGTGAAGGTATTGTGGGAAATCCCTCCACAATTACCATTGAAAATGTGTTATTAGTCAAAGGGCTTAAACACAACTTACTTAGTATTAGCCAATTATGCGACAAAGGGTATTGCATAGTTTTTTATACTCTTAGTTGTGTAATTGAGCATACGACTAGTAAAGACCTTGTGTTTAAAGGTTCTAGGATTAAAAATGTCTATAGGCTTAATCTAGATGATATATTAATGCATGGAATTAAGTGTTTGGTAGCCAAGAGTGAAGATTCTTGGTTATGGCAGAGACACTTAATTCACGTACATTTTGACTTGTTAAATAAAATAACATCCAAAAATCTAGTAGTTAGTCTTCTCAAAATAAACTTTTTAAAATACAAATTATATGATGCTTGCCAAATGGAAAAGCAAATAAAAGTTTCGTTTAAATCGAAGAAGGTTATTTCGACATTGATACCTCTCGAGCTTTTCCACTTAGACTTGTATGGCCCTTCTCGGACAAGAATTTTAGGAGGCAACTATTACGGATTTATGATTTTTGATAACTACTCTAGATTTAATTTGACTTTTTTTTTAGCCTATAAAGATGAAACTTTTAAGGCTTTCATTGATTTTTCTAAGCTTGTCCAAAATGTTTTTGCTTTTAAAATCATCACTCTCCGTAGTAATCATGGTGTGAATTTGTTAACCATCAATTTCAAAAAATTTTCACCAAAAATGGAATTGTTCATAGTTTCTCATGTCCAAGAATTCCACAACAAAATGGTGTTGTAGAGCATAAAAATCGTATTTTAGAAGAATTAGCCCGGACTATGATAAATGAAATTAGCCTACCTAAGTATTTTTTTGGAGGATGTGATTAATAGTGCATGGCATGTCTTAAACATGGTGATCATTCAATCCATCCTTGAAAAGACACCCTATGAGACACTTAAGGGTAGAAAAACAAACATTTCTTATTTTCGTGTTTTCAGGTGCAAATGCTTTATTTTAAATAACAGAAAGGAAAATCTTGGTAAATCCGATGTTAAACCCTATGAAGGTATATTCTTAGGGTACTCATCTACGAGTAAAGCTTATAGGGTTTACAATTATAGAACTGCTTTGGTATAATAGTCAATTCATGTTGCTTTTGATGAGTCCTCACCCCAAAAAACAAGGAAAGGTATTTATTCTGATGTTTCAGGTGTAATAATGGAAAGATTGATCGATGACAAAAGTTCCAAGAGATCCTACTCCTTCAATAAAGATGAGGATATTATGGAAGATAAATAGTAAAGCTTACATAAGGATGGAAAATAAGAGACCTCGAACTAGCTGCCTCAAGATTGGACAATCGCAAGGGATCATCCGTTGGATCAAATCACGGGAGACATTAAAAGAGGTGTAAGTACTAGGTCACAAGTTAATAATTTCTATAAGTACTCTACTTTCATTTCTCAGATTGAACCTAAATTGATATCTGATGATTTACTTTGAAGGTGAATTGAAACACAAGAAAATGGGTTTGAATTGAGTTTCTAAAAATGAAAGTGTTTCAAACCTAACACATCAAATAACAGATAAGGAATAAAAATAATGAAACAATGATTTTTTATACTTGTTCACTATAACACAAGTTACCTCCAGTTCACCTGCCAAGGTGATTTTGCCTTATTAACAAGAACTTAATCCATTATAATCAAACTTGATTATAACACAAAGACTAACAATCAACGTCTTCTTGAGTACACAAATTAAACCCTAGTCACTTAAGGAACAAAAATACAATCAAACAGATTTATACAAGGTGTGTTTACAAAATGCTTCTAAGAAAGCAAAATACACAAATGAAATTCAAGTGTCACACAAAGGATTTACAATGAAGAGTATAAACAAATGTTCTTGTGTAACTGTTTGTTTTCTCTCAACATATTCACCAATAGCATAAGGCCATAAGCGTTGAGTACAAAATCCAAAGCTTGATCAATTTTTGTAAACACATGACCTAGAGTGCACTAGTTTTAGAGTCGGGTGACGTTACAAGTCATATATTCGGAGTCAGAACTTGAATATAAAATATGCATATTGAGCAAAATTATTAGGATACAAAATTATTCTCTAAAACACTATGTATTATTACCATCAAATCATAAGCCCAGATGTAGAACCATATCTTAATCTAACATACTTGACAAAGGATAGTTACTCGTTGTGCAATTAGAACTAATCCAATTTAAATGTAACGACACTTAGGACCTTGTTCCGTGTTTGGTTAATAAAATCTTCATTGGCATATGATGGGTATTTAGGAACAAGATGGATGAAATGGTGTAATTGCTAGAAATAAATCAATATTAGTGGAAAAGGATATAATCAAGCTAAAGGAATAGACTACGAGGAAATTTATGCTCTTGTATCTCATCTAGAAGCTATTAGATTACTTTTGGCATTCGCTTGCTGTCTGAACTTTAAGCTTTACCAAATGGACGTTAAATCTTCTTTTCTTAATGGCCATATAAACGAAGAGGTGTATGTCTCACAACCCCCGGGTTTTGAGAATCACGGTAATCATAATCATGTTTTTAAATTGAAAAGAGCCCTATATGGTCTTAAACTCCTAGAGGTTGGTATGAGCGATTGAGTGAATTTTTTTTATCAAACAAGGATTCAATCATGGGAAAGTCGACACCATTTTGTTTATATAACATAAGGAAAAACATATTATCTTAGTTCAAGTTTATTTTTATGACATTATTTTCAGGTTTACAAATGAATCTCTTTATCAAGAATTTGCAAGTTTGATGCAGGGAAAATTTGAGATGTCACTTATGGGAGAGCTACCATACTTTTTAGGATTGCAAATCAAGCAAGCCGAAGAAGGAACTTTCATAAGTCAAATGAAATATTTATTAGAGCTTCTCAATAAGTTCAATATGAAATATTCGAAGAGTATCTCAATACACATGGCCTCAAATGTGCTTATTTACAAAGAGGAGTGGATTTCGACGTAACCAGGTATAGAGGTATAATTGGATCCTTACTCTATTTAATTGCAAGTAAGCCATATATCATGTTTAGTGTGTGCATGTGTGCTAAATATCGAACATCACATAAGGATTCCCACTTTAAGACCGTAAAACGTATGCCGATGTATATTAAAGGAACCTCTCATCACGGTCTTTGATATCCTAAAGGTATGCTTATAGCTTAGTAGCTTTATCTGATTTTGATTTCGCAGGGTGCAAGTCGTATAGAAAAAGTACTAATGATACTTGTCACTTATTTGGAAGCTGCTTAGTTTATAGGCATAGTAAGAAGCAGCATAACACTTCTTTTTCTACCATCGAGGCTGAATATGTAACCACTGGTAGTTGTTGTACAGAAGTCTTATGGCTAAAACAAAAATTACTAGACTATGATTTAAAATTCGACTATGTTCCAATTAATTACGATAGTACTAGTACAATAAGCCTCTCTAAGAATTCAGTACTTTATTCATTGACCAAGCACATTGAGATTTGACACCATTTTCTTAGAAGTAGAAAAAAGGGATGTTATTTTGAAAGTTTTGACACTAAAAGTCAGCTTGCTGACATTTTTACAAAATCATTGTCATCAGATCCCTTTTCACAAGATTTGTAGGGATTTAAAAGTCTTAGACTCTTTATGCCTTAAATAGAATGAGGATTTTGTTTAGTTTGATTTGCTATATATTTTGTATTCACTAACACTATTTTGTAGAAAATTATGGTCTTTACTGAACTACCATGGTATGTCTCTATTAACTCTTGTATTCAGTTTAGATAATTTTATGTGTTTGTTCTAGAGTTGTGTCTTAGTTTGCTTATTTCCTCCTTATCTTACTCATTCATCTCTATCTTATGCTTTGATTGTTCTTATTTGCATTTAAGTATTTTAAGTGTGTGTCACTAATTATGTGTATTTGAGCATTTGTATACATGTTTATGCATTATTTATGATTGTTAATATTTCCTTGACATGAAAATTTTGATTTCTTAATTGTTAGCTGTTAAATGTTTTGTGTTGCATGTTTATTTGCATTTTTTTGCTTGTGACATGTTCATCTTCGTGTTCAGTATCTGATATTTGTTGTAGTGTATAATTCTTAGCTGTTTATCTCATGTGTTCATTGGAATTATTTGTTTGTGGTTGTTTATTTGGTTTTAGACTCATTTCAATCTATCTCTTTTTGATGTTGTCAAAGGGGGAGAAGTTGTAATGAATCTTGAATTATGTTGTGGTCTTTGTGCAATGTTTTAGGGGAGCATACACTTTTTTAAAGTTATACTCAAAGTCGACTTAATTCCAAGAGAAAGCTTGCCAAGCATCAAGAAAGGAGGAGAATGTGGTTACATGTCCCTAATACATTAAGGGGGAGCACTCTAATACATTTATTTTGTTGCTTGTCTTATCTCTTTCAACTTTAATTTACATTCGATTATTAAGTCTACTTTATGATTGCACGTCTCTAAATCAAATTTTGAAAAGATTCGGCTTTAGCATGTATAAACCATTGGTTAGGTTTGAACTTGATCGTGATGCTTTTAATTAATTACATGAGTCATTGGAATAAAAGCCATATATGATATTGATTCAAGTTAGGTGGAAATAAAAATCTCAAAGTCTCTTTAAAAATTTGAAAAACTGGGATTTTGGGTGTTTGATTCGAATCTAGCACAAATCCTAAATCGAATCATTTTAGACAGTTGAAAACCAAAAAATTTCAAAACAATTTGATTTGAATCACATTTTACACATGATTCGAATCATCAAACTATATATCACCTATGCCTCAATTGATTCAAATCACACTTAACACATGATTCTAATCATGCAATTTTTCCATATTTTTCAGTTAGATTAGTCTGTTTGATTCGAATCAAATTTAACACATGATTTAAATCACGAGGTGTTTGATTCAAATCACACCTTCCTCTTGATTTGGATCAACTGAAAAATGGGCAAAACCTCTATTTTTCTTTTATTCCATTTCATCTGTTCATTTTATTCAAATCATTAAATGCTTTTGATTCAAATCTACCTGACTTTTTTCAACCTTTTTCAGTTCTTAATCTCAAGCACAATAAAAACTTTTTTTGTCATCATTTCTCATGTAACAAACCATAGTGAGTATCATAATCAACCTTGTGATTCTGTGAAAAATCAATTTCCTTTATTTTAAAAGTTCAATGTTATTGCAACGAAATTCTTGCATCTTCAAATTCAATTTGATTCAGATCTTGATAACAAGAGATTTTTAATTGATTAGAGGAGGCACATTCTTGAAATTAATCATTCTTGAAACTAATCATTCTTGAAACTAATCATTCTTGAAGATTTAGTTGAGATTTTCAGGTTGTTTTCAAGATTGGGGTGAATATCAATGGTGGTGACAAATTCCATTAAAAAGAAGTAGATTTTTCTTTCCAGAATTGCCTTAGTAGTAACTGTGTGGAAGACTACCGATAACGCGGAGCTTCTCAAATCTTAGGACAATTCATCTCTCAAGGAATCAGCAGGTTCAAGGGGTTGATTGCTACACACGAATTCTTAAAGAAGATTGATAATATTGGAAGTGTTAATTGAGTAAAGATTACGTAGAAGAGTTTGAGATTATGCTATATATGAGTCATGATCCAGATAAGAGATTTTAATTTTCTCAGTTGTATTATGGATTGGTGATTGTGTGAACTCTTGAAAATATTTGTCAAATAAAAAAGGAACAATGCAGTTTCCAATGGGAAACCATTGAAGAATACACATAGGCAAAGTGAGGACACATGCCAAAGCACTATAAATCTCGGTGTCATCTCTCTCCCTTACTCTTGCATTTAATTTCATAGTATTTGAAGGTTTAGGTATTTCAATTCTAGTGTAGTTTATCTTTAATTCAAGTGACAACAATTTATTACGTAAGCATTAGGTTTTGTTAGAATTGGATACCTTATTGAGCTGAATTAGTGATTAATATTATGAGAAACAATTGAGACTAAAGTTCTCTATATTGAATAATTATATAAACACACCTCATGTATTATACAATCGAATTAATTGAATACTTTGTGTTTCATCATATTCATCTTTGGTGTTTGTCAAACGATTTAGTGTTAACAAGATCAAAATTTCGAATAGTATGATTTTCATATTTTTGCATCAAACCTTCCGCTTGCAGTTTTTTAAAACACTCTGATACCTTTTTTAAAAGGCAGTAAATTTTTATTTGGATCTATTCACCCCCCCCTCTAGACCCCTGTTCTACTCCCATATTCACATCCAACAACTTTAATAGTGAAAAGGCTTGAATCAAGATAACAAACGAAAAATGCAACAAATGACTTTAAACAGAAAATGTAATAAATGATAATTAAAGGAAAATGTTTCAATTAAGGAAACATGGATACAATGAAAGAAAGGGATGAAGACTCATAAATGATCCTAACAAGATGTTTCGCTTTTTGACTCGAGTACTCCAGTTCTATAGAGAAATATATGAATTTTGCGACCTTGATTATAATGCATGAGCCTGCTATTTATACTAATCCAAAGATAATCGTCTCCAATGATTTGTTCTTAGAAAGTGGACATGTATCAAGAACATGCAATTAAGTTTTCTGAAACACCTCCATATTATCAGAACTTGCAAACTGCTGAAGACCATTATCCCACGTTCATAATTGCTCCAAGCATATAACTGCCTTCTTGCCGAAGGTAGTTTGTGAAAAAATCTAGTGTTGATACAACTTCTTTTAAGTCATTGGATTCCAAAAATATCGTAAGTCCTTGACGTTTGTTGAACGCTTCGACTTCGACGTGGTGACGAAAGATCAGCTATATATGTTCTTAAGATTCTTCTAAACTATGTTCATCACGCTAGCCGAAATGCTCCAATAGATCTGTCTGTTCTTGTCAAAACATGTCAATAAATACTAACACTTTTCTTCAACTAAAATTTCAGGCCAACAAATACAATACACTCTTTTTTTTTTTGTCTCTCTATTCTATTATTTTGTTTATTTTCATAATAGAAAGTGAATTTTTTTATTCAAAATATAACATTTGAATGGGGTAAATAATGACAAAGATAATTTTATCAATAATAAAAAATTATGAGAGAGTCAGAAATAAAATAGAGTGTGAAGTAAAATTCTCGAAAAAAATACCAAAGCATAAATAAATCTTGAGCCCATTTATTGAACATGGCCCACAAATATCTATCTTTATCAAATAATTTTAACTTATAAGGGTTGCTTAATACACCTCCTCTCATTACAACAAAGCCCTTATCTCTCTCTTTTCATAATACATTAAAATATTATCAAAACACAAACAAAGTTCAAACTAAAAACACGTTTTAGATTACCAAATTAATCTTAGCAGCTTAATTTCCGCAATCAACAACCCACTTCTAACCACTACCATTATCAAAAGTACAGCCAAAATAGTTTTCTTAATCAATTACTTGTTAATTAAGGTTTCCATCATTAAGAAAAAGTAGAAGAACTACATAGGTTTAATTAATTAATGTCCAATTAAGCTCAAGTTAATTTGCTATGGACACATTCTGTCTCTTTCTTACTTTTTCTAAATTTCCCTAAAGTTTCATTTGAAAGCTTCTGGTAGCGACCATTTCAATAATACTAAACTTTTAATAATGGAGGTTAAATATATGAATACCAGAAAGAAAGAAAAAAAAAGGAGTAACAGAAAAGATGGAAAAGCTATGAGGTAAATTAGTCAACAATTAGCAGCCAACAAAAGTGGAGAATTAAGTCTCTTTTGTCCGTTTCTGGAACCGGAAGAAACAATGATCTCTTTTCTTTTAGCTTATTTATGACTTTATTATGCTTTAATATTGGATTAACATAATAAGATCCAGATATGTGATTAAGCAGTCAGATTCTGTCTGCCTTTAATTTATTCAGCTTTTCTTTATTCTTTCTTTCACTGTTTTCATAAGTAGGAAATGCGGGATTATGCATGCATATCTTGTATAAATGTTGTATTGGGTTAATTGTAACCTATTATTATTATTATTATTATGAATGAGATAAACGTAATATATATATATTTATTATTGTGAATGCTATATTTATGTGATAACATGATAATTGATTTGAATAATTAGATTTTAAAATAAATGGTGGAGATTATGTGTGTTTTTTTTCTCTCTTGAAGATGTAAGCTCTATTGGTTCGACAGAGTTTGTTAGAAGCGTTGAAAGGATCAGAGAAGATGAATGTTTCCCTAACGAATAAGGAGAAGACAACGATGATCGAGAAAGTCCATAGTGCTATCATATTGAGCTTTGGTGATAAGGTTCTCCGACAGGTCTCAAAGGAGAAGACGACAACAGCTGTATGGAGCAAACTTGAGGGCTTGTATATGGCCAAATCATTGGTCAATTATCTCTACTTAAAGCAAGTTTTGTATTCGTTCAAGATGGGTGAAGGGAAAGTCTTTACTGAGCAGCTAGATATGTTCAATAAGTTGATTCTTGATCTTTAAAATATCGAGGTCAAAATTGATGTTGTATGTTTTACCTAAGTCTCATGCCCATTTCAAAGAAACTCTCTTGTATGGAAGAGATTCGTTGACCTTTGAAGAAGTTCAATCAGTCTCGTACTTTGAGGATATGAATGAACGAAAGGAGCACAAGCCATCTCAGAGACTTGGTTATGCATATCTCATAGCATTCGCCTTAATATCTGCAAGTGAGGCTCTTGATGAAGAACATAGAGATTACAAGAAAGCTGTGACAAGTCGATACAAGATTGAATGGCTGAAAGTCGGATGATGAGATGAAATCTCTTCATGATAATAACACTTGGGAGTTGATCGAGAAACCAGCTAGAGTCAAGTTAGTCAATTGCAAGTGGATTTTCAAGGTTAAGGAAGGAATCAAAGGAGTGACGTCGAAGCGATTTAAGGCAGGGTTGGTTGTTGGGGTTTCACTCAAAAAGAAGGTGTCGACTTTAATGATTTGTTCTCAGCTGTTGTAAAGCATAAATCCACTCGAATGTTGCTTGCTATGGTGGCGAAGTTCAACCTAGAACTTGAACAGATAGATGTGAAGACAACCTTCTTGTATGATGATCTAGATGAAATAATCTTGATGAGGCAACTTGAGGGGTATGTAGAAAAGGGAAAGGAATATTATGCGTGCAAGATGAATAGTTCTTTGTATGACCTGAAACAATATCCTCGACAAAGTAATCGGAGATTCAGAAAGTTCATGGCACACATCAGCTTTACTAGGATCCAGTTCGACCATTGTGTTTACTTTAGATTTCAACCTTGAAATTGACTTGTTATTATATTGCTTTATATGGATGACATCCTTATAACAAATAACATTGTCGAGGAGGTTATGAAGGCGAAAGCTGAACTCAATAAGGAGTTCGACATGAAGGATCTGGGAGCTTCCGCAAGAGTTCTTGGGATTGATATCTGGAGAGATAGAAAACAGTCGAGATTATGCTTATCTCAAGAGACATACCTGAAGAAGATTCTCGATAAGTTTGATATGTAGAATTCAAAACTTGTTCTAACACTAACTAATCCTCAGTAAAATCTGAGTACGACTCAAAGCCTTAGTACTGAAGTTGAAAGAGCCTATATGAGTAATATTCCATATGCTACTATAGTAGGCTCTTTGATGTATGCTATGGTTTGTACGAGGCCAAACATAGCGTACAAAGTGAGCCTTGTAAGCAGGTGTATGGCCAATCCCATAAAGGCATACTGACAAGCATTGAAGTGGATTATAAGGTACATAAATGAGTCTCTGAACAAAGTCTTGATTTATGGTGGAGCCTATGGTGATAATACTAAATTCGAAATCGAAAGATTTGTCGACTTTGATTATGTAGGTTGTATGGATTCCAGAAAATCTATTTTTAGATATATGTTCACTATGCTTGGCACAATAATCAGTTGAGAAACAATACTTCAGAAAGTTGTTTCCTTATCAACCACTAAAGCAGAGTATATTACCCTCACTGAAGTTGTGAAAGAAGCATTGTGGCTTGAAGGTTTTGCTAAGGAGCTGAAACTTCAAGGTCGAGTTATCATTGTTAAATGTGATAGTCAAAGTGAAATACACCTGTCGAAGAGTTCAACCTATAAAGAGCGAACCAAGCACATCGATGTGAGGCTGCATTTCTTCAAAGAGATAATCGAGCATGGAGAATTCCAAGTGCTAAAGGTTTTAACTAATGACAATGCTACTGATACGATCACCAAGACATTGCCAAATCGCAAGTTTTTCCACTGTATGTAGTTCTTAAAGATGGATGGTGAAAACTAGTTTGTTTCTTTATTATTTTATAGTTTGTTCTAAGATGGAGATTTGTGGTAATTTGAATCAAACTCTGGGGTCGACATGTGTAACTTATTGATTCGACAGAAGTCATGCATGCTGTAGTCGAAGTCTGTTCACATGCATGTTGTAGTCGAAGTCGACATGTTTTGTTTAAAGCATGTTGAATTGAGTCTTACTTGTAAGCTCAATTGTTATGTTGAGAGAGGTTAATTGTTGTTATTCACTTGTAATTTTTTAACCCTTATTGGGCAAGTGAATAGTAAAACAGTTTTAACCAATTTCAGTTTTTCTTCTCTCTCTCTCTCTCTCTCTCTCTCTCTCTCTCTCTCTCTCTCTCTCTCTCTCTCTCTCTCTCTCTCTCTCTCTCTCTCTCTCTCTCTCTCTCTCTCTCTCTCTCTCTCTCTTAAAATTTAATAGGGTTTCTTGTGTTTGTTTAATAAACTCAATCTTTCTCATATTTTGATTTGTTTTTTACCATATTGATTTACAACAAAATTTAATGTGGTGTGGATAAATTCAATAAATGTAAAAGTTTTTTTAGTATTTGATAGTTTTTCATCTCTAGCTTATATTTTTTATATAAAAAATAATTTGGTAAATTATTATTAGTATTAACTTTTATTTTAAAATTATTTTGTTTAATTATATATAATTATAAAATAACGATTCAATTTATCTTTTATATTTAACTTATGACAGTCTATAAGTTAAAATTTTAGAAAAATACAAATTTCATTTTCACAAATTAAAGAATATTTTGAAACAAAATCTTTAAAGTTCTCCAAGTATATTGAGTTGAGGGAAAATATATGATCAAATAACAAAATTGAGTGAAGAAAAAATTAGTTCTAAATCAAATTATATAATTGTTTTTAATATAGGAAATTTGGTTTATAATGAGGATATTAGTGTTCTTCCTCTCAATCAAGTCAAGTGATTGATTCATAGAAATCATTTTCACCACTCTTAAGAACTAGGACATAGTATTAGAAATGATTGATTGTAAAGAGAAATTCTATTTTCTTTTCTTTTTTTCTTGAAATACTCTGCTTAAACAATCATGATGCTATTTGCTTATTATATATTTGGAAATATATAAGACAAATACTAATATTATATTTCTTAATAGAAATATTAATGGAATAATATGATATCACAGTGAGAAACTTTGTGTTAATAGACACAATAAATGATGTGTAAATTGACAAAAATCACTTATGAGTTTATAAATTGTTCTCTTTAGTGATACCTCAAAGTTAATTGTTTAATTTAGTTTTGAAATGAGCATTATAACGTTATTTGTCTCATTTGAATTTGAGATGAATATTGTGATGTTAATTTTTTTTTATTAAATTTTAAAATGAATATTCTGAAATTAGTTGTGTCTCGTTCAGTTTTGAGATGAGTACAAAAGAAAATTGTAGTATAAACTAATGAGAATAAGTTTGTATTTATAATATAATATATTAATTTCATTGTATTACGTAAACTCTGATATAAATTTATTATATAAAGATAATAAATTTTTAATAAAATTTTAGCGATGAAATATCTTGAGAACATCTCTTATGTGTTAGACTATTTTGATATTTAGAGATTTTTTATAAATATCGTTTGATTTAAAAAGATGATACACTTTTTAACAAAATTGTAATATTGTAGAACTTTAAAATAGTTTTTTAAAGTAAGATATACAAACATTTTATTTTATTTATTTATTTAAAATTGATTTACAAAATATTTTTTAAAAATAAAAAAATCAAAACTCATTAAAAAAATCTAAGTATTTATCCACTATTTGACGGCTTATGTATAATCTTACTTATACTCATAAGAAAATAGTGTACATAAAATCATTTAACAAACATTTTGGATAAAGTAAGGTCTCATCATGGATATCCTCAAACCTTCTTATCGTTACCTTTAGCACCTGACTGAGTACATGTAATCATTATAGTAAAGAGGGGTGAAAAATAACTATTTCAATGAGATTTTTCTATTTTATGAGTCCTCTTGGTCATAAGGTATTATACTACATAAATTGTGACTTTAGTGAATTATTCCTTACGATGTTTCATTAATTCATGGATACCAGGGACAATCTTGTGCATGACGGAGTACACTGTCAATTACCACTTATTTAAGGTCAATGTATACCATAGAAGCAACTAAAACTATATATACCGTTATGGGTAATTGATAACATATCATCTTTGACACAAGGTGTTTGAAGTTAGCTAAGAGGAATGTTACCGACATTTATGACGGCCTCCATAAATGATTTGCTTATATTCTCAACCACAAGCCTCCACACTCAAACACGACAAGTCTACGCCATCTCTCAGTCTCAATCTGGTTTGTGTTCTAATACATTCTTATTTGTTCGTCTTTTCTTACTAAACACTAAGTTCTTATTTGTTCTTGATTTTTTTTCTAATCTGTTGAATGTAATTCGTACATTCCGTTTTTTGTTTTATTTCAAGAGTTCTTTGATTTAATTAAAATTTAGATTTTTGTTTCTGTTTTAAGAGTTCTAATCTTTTATATTATGTTTTAATAAATCCTCATTTGTGTTTTTATTTATGGAGATATGCAAGGAGTCGAAGACATGCAAGGAGTTGGAAACATACAAGGAGCCGGAGACATTTAAGGACCTGGAAATTTGCATAATAACAGTAAGTTTAGGTTTATTTTTGTATGCTTATGTGAGATTTTGAAAAAAATGTATTATTGATTATGATTGTGTATGTTTGATTGTCATTTTAAGCTAAATAAGAATTTAAGCGAAAAAAATGTATGCTTGATTGCTAGTGTGTACGCTTGATTATTAGTGTGTATGCTTGATTTTAAGTTTAAACTAAAAAAAATGTATGCTTGATTATGAGTATGTATGCTTGATTATAAGTTTAAGCATAATAACGATAAGTTTATGTTCATTTAATGCAATAATTTTCTATTTCTATTGTTGGTTGCAAAATAAGAGTGTATGAAGTTGAAAATTAGAGTGTAAGAGTTGAACATAAGAGTATATGTATGGAGTCCAATGCTTTTCTGTTTTTGTTTTTGTAGTTTGCTGTTGAATACGTGTATACGTTTCCATCGTAACTTCAACTCTTTCCTATCTCTGCCTGAGAAGAAAAATACCATGTTTCGGTATACAATGAGGGCATCTTGACGATGTCTAAATTTCTTGTGGCTATCTCTAATGCTCCTTGGACTGCCCTCATAGATTAGTTTGCGGTCGTTATTCAAGAGTGATGCTTTGTTTCTATATGCTTGGTTGTTGCTTTAGGCTAATTATTTGTTTTTGTTTATGTTATATCACAATTTTATTTTTGTTTCATTTGATGCAATGCTTTTCTATTTTTGTTGCTGGTTGCTAAATAAGAGTGTATGGAGTCGAATATATGAGTGTAAGAGTCGAACATAAGAGTATATGTATGAAGTCCAACAGTTAACAAACTTTAAAACAAAGCATATAAACACTTTATGATTTGATTTTTTTGGTTGTGTGTTGATTATAATCTTCATTAAATTTTCAGTAATGGAGAAAATTACTCAAAACCATCATTCGTCATTAACATCTAGCATTGCTCAACATATTGAACAATCAGCTGCTGCAACTGATATTGTTGCCACTGAAGTTCATGTTGTTCGGCTTCCTCTACTTGGAAAGGAGAAAAAAATGTGAATGGTCCTAGGAAATCCTCTCTTACCTGGGACCACTTTTTAAAATTTCCTAATGAAACCGAACAGTAGTTGCTTGCAAACACTGTTATAAAAACAACTTTCTCAGATAAGTCTAATTGATTGAAATTTGGATGGGTGAGTATACCCATCGATTTCAGTTACTACATCATAAAAACAAAATTAACACAATACATAATTTTAAGAGCACAAACAATAACAAAACATAACACATATTTTTAATCAGATAAAGGAAAAATAACATTCCTAAACCAAACTCATATTTACCTCAATCAGATCCCAAGTCACACTCTTCCGCACCTCTTGGATCACACTCTCCCGCACCTCCTAGGTCATACTCTCCCGCATAGTTGTATGATCATTTTCTAATTTTGTCGCTATCTTCCCATGCATCCTGTTGTCCAGCCTCTCATCAACTAGCTCTTCAATATTTTTTTCTGCATTCTGCCACTCTTTGACGATAATTCAAAAAATAACCTCAGGTTGATGCCTCATCCAACACCATGAACACTCCTCTACCAATGATCCTTTATTTTAATCTCTTCTACCAACATATCATGGCGTTGTTGTGGAACAAAGGTACCATCATTGTTTTTTTCAACCAGCGAATCCTACACATAAATAACAGTTCACTACCAAATTTAATTAACTAGAATTAATAATGTTGAAAAAAGAATCTACTTAAAATCTTATAAGCAACTACATGTGTAGCCTGTGATGTAAACTCGCCTCTTGGTCTTTGATGTTCTCTATTTTATTTTTTATGGTATGATGGTGTAGATGGATTGCGAACAAGACTTATACACTACAACAAAAATTAGCTTATGCAACAATGCAAATCGTGGCTAAATAGATAAAAATCATAACCTAAACCTTTATCTTATGATTTATTGGGCGTGGAATATGTAGAAGTTGCCTTTCCAATAGACAATAGTTTTTGTACTATCGCCCTTGAATGAAAAAATCTGTTGCCTAAATAAGTGAATAGGCCACGGTTTTTGAACTATTATTAGGCTACATGTGCGTAGCTATAGCCTATTTAACAAGCCAAAGTTTAGTTAGTTAGTTTTAGATAGGCCACACTTATAAAATTGTTGCCTAATCGTTAAGCCACAAAATTTTGAAGACTAGTTTACACGTCTCTATTTATTAATGAGATAATATTTATATTTATTTAAGAATTGACAATATCAAATTTACGAGAAAATTTTGTATTTTAAAATTAATATTAAAATGATAATACTACTTATTTTTGCTATTAATGTTAACAAATTTATTTAAAGCTAAACATCCCACACAAAAAATTATATCTTTAAAAGCATCTTAACAAATTTATCAAAATCTCTTTTCCTAAGCTTACTTATATTTTTCTATAGTGTATTTCTCCGATATCATTTTCTCCTGTTCTATTTTTTATTAAAACCAATTCACATGTCCTATAAATCAAACACACATAATGTCAAATTTAAGATAAAAAAATAAAAAATAGTTATTTTCTTTTATAACTAGTGGGATAAACGCAAGTACGGATATCGATATGATACACATATTTATTTCTAAAGTGTAATAAAAATAAAGTAAATAAAAAATAAAATTGTATAACCAAAAAAATAAATTTCTTTGTAAGAGAATACATTGATGTCTATAATTTTCTTTTATATAAAAATATTTGAACTAATAGTATTTTTCTTTTGTATGTAAATATTATTTATGTTTTGACATTATTTTTGTTTTTCTAAATTTATTCTCAATTATTTAAATAAGATGATTTATAAATATTTAGATTAACAATATATTTCGTTACTTATATACTGAATTGATAAATTTCTATTATTTAATATTTTAATTAGTAATTTTATTTTTCCCGTTCATATAATCTCTTTAAATTCGTGGTTATAACAATTTGAAACTTTGAAAAATTCTAATGAATTAGTTTTGTGATAGCAATTCTATTTTCTTTTTCTTCTTGATTTTTAGTGGTTGGATCCCCAAATCACTTATAATTATTGTTTTTTAGTTAATCAAAGTTTATTCATTCAATAAATATATATATATATATATATATATATATATATATATATATATATATATATATATATATATATATATATATATATATATATATATATATATATATATATATATATATATATATATATATATATATATATATATATATATATATATATATATATATATATATATATATATATAATAAAAAATTTCGTAAATAAATATTATTGTTGTCTTATTTTTTTATTATGAGTTTAATATGTATTATTCCTAAAATATATTAATTTTAATTTTTTTATCATTAAATAATTAAGAATATTTCATATTATCATACAACTTTGATACTATTAAATTCATATATTACTTATGTATTTCATATTATCATACAATTTTAATACTATTAAATTCATACATTACTTATGTATTTATTTTTATAATATTATCAATTTTTATATTATAATACATTATCTTTTGTAGTTTGTAATTTTTAATGCATATTTAAACAATAATAGTCATATATTTTTTCGTATTTGATCAACAATAAAAGCATTTAATAAACTGTATCAAAAAATTATCATTAATTTCTAGTTACAATAATTGCAGTCAAATTTTTATATTTTAAAATCAGTCGTCACAAAAAACAAAAAAACAAAATATCATTTCAAATCATTTATGCATTGGATATCATTCAATCATAAATATGCATTTAAAATGATTTAATTTCTCTATTCTTTCACAAATATAATTTAATTATCATTTAAAATATGCTTATTTTTCTTATTTAAAAATTATTGCATATTTAACACTTTTATGATAATTAATGTTTATTAATGATTTAATAATTTTCTTATTCTCTATATATAAATATTAATTATAAATAGGCAATAAAAGTATGCTTTTTTAATAGTTTCTATATAATTAATATAGTGTAATAAAATTAACATTTATGATTATTAGTTATACAATTTGGTACAAAATATAAATAAAATTAAGAAAATATCTATGTGTTAATAAATAAAATATAATTAATAATTACTCAAATGAATATATACACTGCCTAATATACACCACACTAACTTAGACTTAATTAACAAAACTTTTTATGATACCTAATTTTTACACTACCCATTTTTTATAAAATTTTATACTTAACACTGCTTGAGTTCAAGATTTATGTTTATAAAATAATTGTTTCTTTATTAACCTAATAACATTGTTTCAAATTAAATATATATTACTATTCATTAAAGAAAATATTGAGCATTAAAACATTTATATATAATAATAATAATAATAATAATCTTCCTATCCCTTACCATACTCATCCGATTTTTTCTCGTAATAAAAAGAAAAGTCGTAAAAAATAAATTGTTACCTAATTATATGCAAACAGTAAAATAAAGATCATATTGTGTATCTTAAAAAATATAACTCACTTTTCATATATTATCTTTAAATATATTGTATCTTAAATTAAAAAATAATTTTAAAATAAAAAATATTAATAACATAAATAAACATATTTTATATGTGTTAGAATTCATACATTATTTTAAATAGATAGCGAAAATATTTTTTTTTATAATTTATATATAATTTGTATATTGTAATAATAGTTACAATTATTAGTTATACAAATTAATAAATAATTCATTATTAATTTATTTTGAAATTAAAAAAATATTTATATACTAATAATTAAAATATATTTAAAATTTATTATAGTTATAAGTTATATTTCTTTAGATATTTGTTTTATATTATATTATTTTCTATATTATAGAACATTTATTTTATACTAAAATTTAAATTTTTTTTATCTTATATCCATAATGCTTTAGAACTCATAACTGAACTCATATTATCACACAATGCTTTAACTCGATGAAGGTCAATGATTGAGATAGCACAATAATGACTGCTTTAAAATTAAAATGTTAAAATATATACTATAGCATGAGAGAAACATGTCATTATCTCAAGTAAAAGAACAATTACGAATAGACTCACTTATTGTTTTAATACAGACTTATTGTTAACTGTTTTAATGTAATAGCTAAAATAAAAATACAAGGGAAGATTGATACCGTATATTTTGGCTTCAAAATCTACCTCTTGATTTTGTTCATGACAAATTTATTTTAAATATGAATGGAGTAAATTAATCATGTAATGCATATACTGAGTTTTTCATTATTGATGATGTCTATGTTAGATGTCTGAAAATAAATGTAAAAATAATTTGAATAAAAATTATCGGTATAAATATAATTCTAATTTATAACATTATTTTTTATAACACTATTACAAAACAAATATTTCATAACACTAATATTTCGACGGACATAGTGTTAACCGTGGTAATAGATTTTTCTTAGGAATATTTTTTATTTATTTACTAGATGACATGTCAGAAGTACCAACCGTAGTGAAAAATACATTAAGTGAAATAGTTCGAATCCCTTCACCAATAATTAGTTATTTCTAATGTTATTGACCATATATATCACCACGGTTTTTATTTCCAACCGTGATGAAACGTGATATTTATTTATATATAAGCGAAATTATATATCGCTTCAGTACATAACAGACGTCTCTCTCAAAAGAAAATTCTAACAACTCTTTCACTCGTATTTCAAAGCAAAACCCTAACAACTTTGTCACTCGTCTTTCTCATATGAATACCACAAAACAAAACCATAACAACAAGTCTTAGCCAATGGGTATTTACAAGTTCGTTTTCTCTGTAGTTTTTTTTTTTCAAAATATGTTTCAATATCTTGTTTCCTAATGTTTGAATTTTCTTCTTTTTTTTCCTCTTGTAAGTATGGATGCTTATTGCAATAAAGAGGATAAAGATAAATTTAGTCTGTCAAACTTGTGTCAAAGATTCAGAATGACATCCATTCAAAATATACACAAGTTTGATGGTCTAAATTTTTCTTCAACCTTATTTCATTGTTGACACGCCATTTTGAAACTTGACATGTATGATATGTTTCTGAAACATTTTATGTCTTAATATGTTTGTTGTATCGTGTTTGTTGGTTATTGTTTGTTGTTGATGAATGATTTTGATGAACGTTGTTGTTAATATCGGTTTAAAATATGAGTTTATTATATATTATGCGGTTTAAGTGTTTTTCCAATCCCTTACTGAATATATAACTTCCCAAAATGTATTAAAAAATTATGATATGATAGATAAAACTTATTAAAAAATAAGCACATGTTCAATTCTTGACAAGAATTCTTTACATTGTTAATTGCATGTTATTCCTTGACCCTTAGAACTTGGTTTAGTGATTCTAGATCTTCAACACCCTTCTCTCCACCTCTAATTTTGTTGGCAAATTAAATAATATTTTGTAGAAAGAATTAGAGTTGAAAGCAGGGGTTGTTGAAGAACTAGGATTATTAAACCAAGTTCTTACTATCAAAGAACAAAATACGGATAAGAAGTTGAAGAACCCTTGTCAAGCATTGAACGTGTACTTATTCTTCTAATATAACTTAATTTATCATATTATAATGTTCTAGTGCAAATTGGAAGGTTATATGTCTAGTGAGCATTGATAAAATAAACATTTCACATAATTTATAATAAACTCAGGGATATATACAACAACAGTTGTCTAGAACAATCATTGTAAAATATGTTGCATTTCAATATACCACAACAGTCGTTTAAAGTAACCGTTGTGGTAGATAGTACGCTACATGGATAAAATCACAATTGCACGCCCGTGGTTGAAGTCATTATACACACAATCACACTTTACGTAATAATGATTGGACCTGCGTGATGGTATCCTTTTTCAACCGTTGTGATAAGGATTTTCCGTAGTAGTGTAAATTGAAAACTAACATGAGTAAAAAAAAATTGAAAACTACAAAAACACACAAAACATTATTCATTATTCTTCACACAAAATAATAGGTTGGTTTTGACCAATTAATTAGTGTTGCAAATGGTTAATAATTTGACCAATTAATTAGTGTTGCAAATGGTTAATAATAAATGGATTCAAATCATATTAAGTAAAAACATAATATCGAGACTGACACGTCGTTGTCGATAATAATTTTAAAAAATGAGTAAATTAAACTTAATCACAATTTTCATGTTGGTTTCGGACAGAATACCGACACAGACAAAAACACAATTTTTGGTGTCGGTTATGGCCATTCCTTCGAAATAAGTTTGTATAAATGAGATTATATTCTATAAGCAATCTTAGTGTTACATAGAAAACACATTACCTTGAAAAATGGCACAACAAAAAAATTGAAATTCGCTAAAAAGCACATTATGAGTAGAATTATTTTTTGTTTTTTTCTCTCCAAAGCCTCCAACATACGTTTTCTTTAATCACTGACCATTGATACTTACCTTCATACTACAAATAAATAAACAGTGAATAATTAATCTCAAGATCAAAATTATAACTCAAAAAAATAGACAAAAAAATTATGTTGAGGTAGACACTTACCATGTGAACACAATCAAACAAAAATCAGCTCAGAATCTGTTCAAGAGTTTCTTTCCCGAAATCAAAAACCTAAACAAACAAACACAAACAATACTCATTTCTGCATAATAACAATCCATACTCTAAAAATATAAAAAACCAAAAATCTAAACATGTTTATTCAACAATCCATACTCTAAACAGATTGATTTATATGGTAGAAGGAAAGATGTTGATGAAAATGGGTTTGTAAAGAAAATGAGTCTGTAAAAAACTCAATAGAACAAAGGCCAAAAAAATGGAACTAAACATGTCATCTCCCTAAACTACAAACACATCTGCAGTAGGTTGGAACAAAACAAGTCTCTTCCCTTATCACGTAACTTCAAAAAATAATATATTAACAAGCTAACGTATTAATTCATCGAATCATCATAGTAGATATTGATGAGACTTTAGCATAACTTTAGTTAAATTACATAAGAAAA